>PVKV010002474.1:0-69281 GCA_004027835.1 Alouatta palliata
GTTTGTAAAAAATTTTATTTTTCCTTCACTTATGAAACTTAGTTTGGCTGGATATGAAATTCTGGGTTGAAAGTTCTTTTCTTTAAGAATGTTGAATATTGGCCCCCACTCTCTTCTGGCTTGTAGGGTTTCTGCTGAGAGATCTGCTGTGAGTCTGATAGGCTTCCCCTTGTGGGTAACCTGACCTTTCTCTCTGGCTTCCCTTAGTATATTCTCCTTCATTTCAACCCTGGTGAATCTAATGATTATGTGCCTTGGGGTTGCTCTTTTTGAGGAATATCTTTGTGGTGTTCTCTGTATTACCTGGAATTGAGTATTGTCCTGCCTTGCTAGGTTGGGAAAGATTTCCTGGATAATATCCTGAAGAATATTTTCCAGCTTAGATTCGTTCTCTTCATCACATTCAGGTACACCTATCAAACATAGATTAGGTCTTTTTACATAGTCCCATATTTCTTGGAGACTTTGCTCATTCCTTTTTGCCCTTTTTTTCTCTAATCTTGTCTTCTCATTTTATTTCATTAAGTTGGTCTTCGACCTCTGAAATCCTTTCTTCTGCTTGATCAATTCGACTGTTAAAACTTGTGCATACTTTGCAAAGTTCTCGTATTGTGTTTTTCAGCTCCATTAATTCACTTATATTCCTCTCTAAATTGTCCATTCTCTTTAACATTTCGTCAAACCTTTTTTCAAGGCCTCTCTAAATTGTCCATTCTCTTTAACATTTCGTCAAACCTTTTTTCAAGGTTATTAGTTTCCTTGCACTGGGCTAGAACATGTTCTTTTCGCTCACAGAAGTTTCTCATTATTCACTTTCTGAAGCCTAATTCTGCTGATTCCTCACATTCATTCTCGATCAGGCCTTGTTCAATTGGTGATGAGGAACTCCAATCCTTTGTAGGAGGAAAGGCATTCTGATTTCGGGTGTTTTCAGCCTTTTTGTGCTGGTTTCTTCCCATCTTTGTGGATTATCCACCTGTTGTCTGTGTAATTGCTGACTTTCAGATTAGGTCTCTGAGTGGATGTCCAGCTTGTTGTTGGTAAAGTTTTTTCTATTTCTTAGTTTTCCTTTGGTGGACAACCCTCCCCCACAGAGCTGGACTTTCCCGGGTTCAGCTATACTTGCTGTGAAACTCTCAATCCTCAGCAGTTCCGATTGCTGTTTTTTTTTGGGGGGGGGCAGGGGGGACCAGCCTTCCCTTGCGGCGACCCACTGCGCCCGCTGAAACAGCGGCATTAAGATTTGTGGCACTTTTCTGCCCAGGAATCTCCCTGTCTGGTTCCCCACTTCAGTCCGCTTTTCAATCAGCTGAATGGGAGACTCTGCCTTCCCGGAGCTCCAAACGCCAACCAAAAGGGCACTCAGTCCCGTATGCTCTGGACTGAGAACCGCCGCTCCGGGGCTCCTGCAAAACGGCCGCACTGGCCAAAAGAGTCGCACTGGCGACCCGTGGGGCTCCTCCGCCGGGAATCTCCTGGTCCGTGGGCAATAAAAATTCGTCTGGAAATGTGGCGTCCACTCACTCTCTGTGCTTTCAGTGGGAGCTACAATCCTGAGCTGCTGCTAATCGGCCATCTTGGATCTCTCTCTATGTAAGCTTTTTTAAACTTTATTTTGACTTCATATCTCCTGGAAATCATATTTTATTCATTTGCAGGGGTCTTCATGCTGTTCTCTAATGGTAGAGTGTTCCCTTGTGTAGGTATTTTGTATCATAGTTTATTCAATGTCATATGTTTGGATGCCTAAGTAGTTTCCAATGTTTTGTAATTAGAAATAATTCTGCAATGAAATAAACTTCAGCATATATATGTTTACATTGTTGCTGCTGCATCTTTAGGATAAATTCCTAAAAGCAGAATTACTGTATGAATAGGCAACTGAATACGTAGTTTTGTTAGACATCACCAAATTTTCTCCAGTAGATGCTGAATCATTTTACACCTCCATTAGCGATATAAGAAGGTGTTTATTTCCCATGACTGTCAGGATGTATTATGGTGAGCCTGGACAGTGAGAAAACAGTGATGCTGAGCACCATTCTCCTCTCCATTAGTGCTAAAATGTGGTACACTAGAGGCTTTCACTTTGTAAAAAATTATTTTTTTAATAGACTGTGAGAAAATTTCACCTATGACAGTTTTCTTGTGATTTGGGAGGTGAGAAAAGAGGTGGATATTTTTCTCACTGTCTTTACTCCTTCGTAGCTTGGTCCCAGTTTTTATAGCTGTGCATTTAAGGCATGATAATACCAGGACACACTGGCTCTGTGAAGTGATGTTATTTCATGAGGCAAAAAAACTCTGCTCATTGAAGCCTGAAGAATCTCAAAATTAGCTTCTGTTTTGAAAATAAAGCACAACAATAGACACATATATAGAAGGCAAAAAAACTACCTCTGAAGAATTTTCCTCTGATGAATAAGGTGATATTAGCTGATATTTATGGTAGTAGCAGACTCCGATGAGATATATCTGTCTTTCACATCCTTTGTTATTTTAGGACTTATTAAGTTTACTCAGCTCATTTCATTACCAAGGGAAAAGGCAACCATTTACTGACATAGGTAATTCTCACCATCACCAACATGTTTGCGCTGGTTTATTGTCTGTAGAAAGCAGGTAGCTATTAAGCACCCACAAAAATACGTGACTGAATAAATGGCATATTTTGATATAGGAAGAAATAATTTAAATTGAGGTTAAAATAGGGAAAGAAATAGGGAAAAGTATTTTCTGTTTTATTTATATCTTTTCAGCTGATTACACTGGGAAAAATAATGTAATTTTATCATAATAAAATTATGATAAATGTGGTCATATTTTATGACCACATTGCATATATTAATTTTATTTTTTAAGCAATGCACAACAGTGATAATTTGTTCTTTCTTTGTGTTTAGTCAAAAATGAGAGTTTTGGAGGGTGACTTATTTAACAAGGCTGGCCCCTGTCTCTAATCTTTATAGTATATTGGATGATGAACATTTTCAAATTACATGGTCTGTAATTCATGGTTCCACTACATTTATACCTGCTTTCAGACCCACTGAACTGCATTTGATGAGGCTGCATTTGGCCCAAAATCTTTCTTTGGGTACATAATTGAAACTGTTCTACCAAATCTGTTTCACTGAGACAGTCTATAGTCACGTCATTCTGTCAGCCACTGAAAAATACCTGATTCTGCCACAGACACTTAGCACTTGTGTTAAAATGCTATTTAATCCCTTTTCTAGGGTATGGGTGACATTCAACTCAACTGTTCAGGAACAGTCTAGGATGACAGGTTCTAAGGTGCAAAATTCAATATTCCAAAGGGTATAATCTCTGAGCTTTGTGAGCAAGAATTCAGACATGAATATGCCACCTAACAAGGAATATTAAAAAGCAGGTCTTCAGTTTTGAAAACATGAATCTACAGAGCTTTAAGTGAAGACTTATCCTGCCTAATCAGTTACAGCTCTCAACTGTTTGGCCCCTATTCCTCCAACAGAGGCATTATAAAGTATCATTGAAATTAAGGATTTGCAGAAACACATACCAAATACAGTTTTCTCAACTGTATTTGTTTTACTCATACACTTAGAAAATGATTGATTTTTTTTTCTAACAAGGCATGTGGCAATAATGACCAGCTTCTCTATTTGTCTTCGTTTCCTACCAAAAGCAAACCTCCCGTTAGGCTTCCTTCAGGTTACATGTTTACTCAAAATGGAAAATTTTTAAATGGTGCCTATTTACTAGTGACTCCAGAGAGGACATGTTGAACTGCAGGACAGGACACTTTTTTTTTTTTGAGGTTGATTTCAAGGTGGACATAAAGAAAAGTGGATTACCATTTTAAAGTGAGTCTAAACAAATAAGTAAAAAATGAAAGTGGCATAATCTTTAGAATGTACCTACTACTAATGCTAAAAAGAAACTTGTAAGTAGCCTTCACCCCTGACCCTGGTGAAAATATGAGTCCAAAATGTCTACTATTTTTCTTGTTTTTATTTAGATGAAAACACAGAGACAAAGTATTATCTTTAACTATGATAATTCTATGGACTCTGAAAAAGCCAAAAGAAAATGGTTTCCAGAAATGAAGCAAGAATTATGTACCCATAGCAGGAAATCTAGACTAAAATCTCCTTGCTTTATCCTGTATGTGACCTTAAACTAGTCACATAAATTGTGTTACACATTTGCTTTCTGAAATGCAAATAGCAATGAATAATCTCTGTGCCACAAACATTTTTAAAATGGTTGAGAATGTATTTTGTCAATAAGAAATTGAAACTATTACTGAAACAATGTACTCTCCTTAAGGAAGACTTATTTGTTCTGTGGATTGGGTCAGTTTTCCCATTCCGTAACTTCCTATGGCTTACTATGCTTACCCTTAGCTCAGACATATGAATAATTATGACCTGATGTGAGAAGAGCTCTCTCAACTGGAAGACTATGACCTAATATGACGGAAATGGGGGAGGGAATCAATCTGATTTATTTCTTTATTTCCAGTGCCTAAAATAGTGCATAGCACTTAATAAATGCTCTATAAATTCATAATCAAATTATTCTGTGACCAAGTACAACCAATTTAGAATAAAACTTAAGTACATTTACATAGCAAATACAGCACCAAAAGTGTTGGGGAAAAAGTAAACACAGAAACCCAAAGTCATTCCATCATTCTCCCATTCCAATCAAAATTAGTTTCGTATGCCACATGGGTTAAGACCCATGAAGACTATGGTTTGTCATTACAAGGGACAAAAGAAGGCCCTGATATTATCTGAAACAGAGGTCGACTGAGTATTTGGAAATAATAGGCTCAGAAAGAAAATTAAACCTCACTTTCTTGTTAGCAAAAGTAAAGCTGAAGAGAAAATAAGGTAGTAACACATAGAAAAAAATATAAAAACTTGGACTTGATTCAAGAATAGAAAAACTATTTCTTTCATTTCATTTAAAATTCTTAATGAGTAGATGTTTTAAAAATATCCTAATAATTACGTAGATGGTGTTTTGTTATAGGGTATGACGTGGTTGCAAAATAATGGCCAAAGAATTCGTAGATAAAGAAGAAAGATCCCCTTACATTGGGACTTTGGTAACATTTGCTGACTTACAGTTCAGACAATTTCCCACTAATTAAACTTTGATTCATATAACTTCGTGTAGCAAATGTTAGCAAGAGAAAGGATTGGGCCATGTACCTTCCCAGTGTATCCAGTAATCTCAAGGGTTCAGAACAGAATGGCAAATGTCAATAAAGTAATGTTTCATCAAATACGCTTTCCAAGAAACTGACAGAAGGATGCACAGATTTGGGTGTTATTCATGATTCAAACCCAATTCTTTTTTTAGCTTATTTTAAATAACTCACGGTGATACATTTACTTTTTCTTGGAATAGTGTTTTTTGATGATTCTAAGTGTTTTTCTCAACCAAAATAAACTCATTTGCTTTTTTTATTACTTATATTTTGTTATTTCACAGTTTATTTCTATAAACTGTGAGCTTAAATATATTTGTACCTTTCAAATATTTATAATGATCTTCTTAGGCTCCTTGTTATTTTTGCTTATCTAATTACACAGCTCCTTTAATCTTTCCTCCTTCATACACTTCACCATTCCTTGTAGCATTATTTTTCTTTGAGAGATTTCCAGGTGTTTGGCATGTATGCTTCTAGGATGTGTATCACCTTCTAGAATTAAGTGCTTACAAGCTACTAGAAGACCACCACTTAGGGCTGATCACCTAACCAGAGTAAAGAGAAGAAGAAATTCAAATGATTGAGCTTTTTTTTTTTTTTTTTAAACAATAATACATTTTATCAATGACAAGTAAAAACACCCTATATGTCGTTAAATGGTTATTAATAGTTTTATCCATCTCATTGTAAACAATTTCTAAGACTCTGGAGAGTGGGATGAATGAGAGAATATAGCACTGAGCTGGGACTCTTATATCACAAGTCTTAGAGACTGTGAAAAATATGACCTTAAGTACCTTAGAATATTTTTTACTTACTTATATGAAGAAAGAGATAGTATTAGCATTTTAATACCTGCCTTGCCTTCTGTAGAGAGCTATTGAGAGTTCCAAATAAGATACTGGTGATAAAGATGCCTTGTAAACTATATAGTGCATTAAAATTATAAAGTAGGATTAGTCCTTCATGCTTTGCACATTGGCTTATAAAAATGGTAACATTGCTACTTTTTCATGTCATCATTTATAACTGAGTTTAACTCAGTGACCATGAATTCACATAAAACCATAAGATTCTGATGAGGAAGTATTTCATAGGTGACATCTCAAGCTATTACTAGGAACAGGGTTGAGAAGGTTACAAATAGCCACATTAAAGTGGAAGAATGACTAAGCATTTGAAAAGAGGAGAAAGAGTGTGATTACTTTATTAAAAGAAAGGTGAGAGGTCAGAAATAGCAGAAACAGGAAGCTCTGAAATAGGAAAGAAAGAATCATGGTGTCAATTAGGTATAGAAAGGCTGTTCCAGATAGCCAGAGGAGGCGTGGGAGCAGGGTCTTCTGGGACAAATACTCTGACAGTTGCAACAGACTGCGACTGAGACTGAAGACTGTAGATCAAAAACACTGGTTTTCTTTGTCGGGAGAAAAATAGCACCCACAGATCCATTAATCTCTGGCTCATGTCACACAATCATTTTAACATTTCCTTTTAACATAGGCTTATGAACACTGTTCTATTATTTTCAAAATCATATGATTATGTTTTAAAAAAAACTTTGTATGAGTAACCACATCCATAAAATTATTCAGTAAAATAGGGAAAAATACAAATTGTTCTAATTAGCACCAATTAAAAATCTTGGATACACACAGCAAGAGAGTCTTCCAGATGAGTTGGTGTTGTAATCCAAAACTCCTTCAAGAGAAGCCTCAGCAAGTTTAGTAGCTGGATCACAAAAATAATGCTAGGCTCAATATGTTGAAATCCTTGTAAGAAGGAAGTGAAAGGTTTTCTGCGTTTACAGCATTATCATCATCCACTTAAGAGCCCAGCTTAAAAAACTCAGACATGCTGGGCACAGTAGCTCACGACTGTAATCCCAGCTACTTGGGAGACTGAGGCAGGAGGATTACTTGAGACCAAGAGTTCAAGACCAGCTTGAGCAATATGGTGAAACCTTGGATCAAAATATATATATATAGTGAACTAAGACATTAACAATAAATTTCCATGAATTCAACATTCTCAAAGTCTTTCAAATCCTGGATTTCCCTTTTATCCCTGTAGCAGCAGTTAACACTTCTGTTTTCATTCTGTGGAGGAGGAAACTGTCCCAGTAGCCTTTTTTTTTTTTTTTTTTTTTTACGGTCTATGCTCATCTCAGTTACTCTTCCAGATATTTTTCTTTAAACAGTATTTCTCAAAATTTTATATCTGTACCACTTCATGCTCTTAAAAATTATTGAGGACCCTAACTAATTTTATGAGGGTTATATCATATCAATATTTATTATACAAATAGTCCTCACTTGGTATGTTACCTTGTTAACTGAAACGCATGCATATCAGAGATTTTACCCCAGATAACACAAAGCCAGGCAAAGTGACGACACAGTTTCCCAAATGTGCCTCAGGAACCCCCAGGGGCCACAGGTCACACTTAGAGAATCACTGCTTTAAAACAAGTCTGACATATCAGCCTGTTTTAAAGAGTTTCAATTCTTTTTCCAGTGCCAAGCAAATAAACTCTGAATTTGGTGAACTTTGACAATCTGAATGCCACCTGCCTTTAGATTCTTGGATACCACTCCTACCACATATGTGCTGTCCTGCTCCTACCACTCCGAGCTGCTTACCATGCAGCTCACTCCAAGCCTTTCGTCACTTCTGTGCAAGTGTTGCTTTCTGCCTGATATCTTTCTATCCCTGTCTGAAAAATTCCTCCTCGATGTTCAAGATCTAACTCAAATGTTGGTACCACGAGAAACCTCTTCTCTCATCCCTTGTCAGCTGACCAGGGTTAGACATATTCTCGTTTGAGCCTCCTCAGACTGCTGGAAAATTGACGTCTCCACTACTACCCTTTCCTGAATAGACATCACTCAGCATCTGCCTTCATCAGGAGCAGTTGTGTAGTTTGGAGTTCTGTTTATTATTCCAGCAAAGTAAGCTCATTTTCCCTTTGCAGCCCTTAAATCTACAGTGATGATTCATTTTATGTGCCAACTTCTCTGGGCCGTGCGTGCCCAGATATTTGTCCAGATATCACCCTGCATGCTTCTGCAAGGGTATTTTTGGATGAGATAAACATTTAAGTTGGTAGACTGGGTAAAGCAGATTGCTCTCCATAATGTGAGTGGTCTTCATTCAGTCAGATGAAGTCCTGAATAATGCAAAAATGTTTCTCAATCTATTGCCTACCCTGGCTGGTTAGATCAGCTAACAAATGCCTTACTGGTAGCCTCTTCAGTTTTTCCAGTTTGAGACAATTATACTCTTCACTTGTACCTATTTTTCTCAAATAGTGTTTTGCCTTCATATCCTCTACTCACCACTTTGTCCATTTATCTAAGCTCCCCTCGCCTCAGTCAGGTCCTGAAAGGAAGCAGAACTCACCTCAGATGGTATGGACTGTTTTAAGGAAATAAATCTGGGAGGTTGAGGCACCAAGAAACTCAGAAAAGCAAGAGACCTTTCCTAATCTCATTGTTGAGGGGGCAAGGAAAAGACACAGGGTATAGGAATCTAGTATAAGCGGGACCCTTGACACCCACCAGCAATTCTGAACTAAAGCAGGGAAGGGTGGCATCCTGCTGGACAGAGCAGGGTAGAGGAATGTGAGAGTGGATCGGGGGAGGCAAAATAGGAAACAAACAGTATTCTTGGATCAGTCAGTTTGAGTGTCATAACAAAATAACATACATGAGGTGGCTTAAACAACAGAAATTTATTTCTCATAGTCTGGAAACTGGAAGCCCAAGATCAAGGTGTCAGCAGGGTCAGCAGAAGGCAGCCCTCTCCTAAACCTTTTGTAGGCCTATCTCCTTGGCTTGAGATGTCTGCTTTCTCTCTGTCCTCATCAGGACTTTCCTGCATGCATATGCACCCTAGTGTCTATGTGCCCAGAGTTCCTCTTAGAAGGACACCAGTCAGACTGGATTAGAGCCCGTGCTAAGATGCCTAGTTTAATTTAACTACCCTTTAAATGTACTGTCTTAAATACAAACATATTTGGAGATAGTGAAGGTTAAGACCTCAAGAATTTGTGAGGGGGCACAATTCAACCCATACAATGCTCAATGTTAGTTACATACATGTCTCATTTATCACCCTCCTTTAAGAATAACTATCATTTCTACTTTTGCGACTTCTTTCTCTGTCCCCACCATCATTCCCCATTCATTTCCCCTGGACTATCTGAATGTTTTCCTTTCCCCTACATAATGGCTAATTTATTGATACTTTCAATTTGAAAGACACTATAGTAAATGTCTTCGTGTTTTATCTCATTTAATTCTTATTTAACTTATCACATTTATTATTTATCTCATTTAATTCTGATTTATGCTTCTGCTATGGATGCTATTATTTTATAACTATTTTCCAAATGAGAAAACTGTATAATAGAAATATTATGCAAATTTTTTTAATTGGTAAAGTCAGGATTCAAACTATGGAAGTCTGATTCTAGAACCTGAGCTCTAGTCACCAAGCAGAATGCCCCGCCATCCTTAATCATGTCTGAACTGGTTTCCAGATGCTCATTTCATGTTATCATGCTTTCTTGACAGTTTAAACCTGAATCATTGCCTCAAAAATAAAATGCTGAAAAAGTGATTACATGTTGTATTGTTTTCTAATGATGTATGACAAATCACCACATGCAGCAGTTTATAAGAAAACCTATGTATTAGCTCACAATTTCTATGGATCAATATTTCAGGCTCAGGGTAGCTAGATTCTTTGCTTGTTCAGGATCTCATAAGGCTGAAATCAAGGCATTGGCCAGGTTGTGTTCTCATCTGGAGTGTGGGGTCCTCTTCCAAGTCCATTCAGATTGTTGGCAGAATTCAGTTCTTTGCAATTGTAGGATTGAAGCCCCTAATTTCTTACTGGCCACCCTGAGCCCTGATCATCCTAGTCATGTGTTACTCTTATAACTACTTCTTCAAAGACTGCAGAGAAATCTAACTCGCGGGCTCATAAGATAAGAGTCCCTTTATATCACAGAACATCATAACGATCACCGGATGACTATCCATCACCTTTGCCATATAATATGATCTGATCAAGGGAGTGACTCTCATGTTCATAGTTCTTGTCTATACTCTAGAAGATTAAGTTACACAACAATAGTCCAGGGATTGAGAAATTTGGATGTCATTTTAGAACTCTACGTACTACTCACATCCTATCCATCCTCAAAATCTTACTTTTTCTCTTTGCTATCTCCCTATTTTGTATTGATTGTTGACACTGGCTTAATCTTTAAATTTATCTTTTATTTATTCTTTTAAGTTCCCTTATAAATAATTAACCTTGTATACCTCTCTCATATCCTCTTAAGCTATGCTAATATAAAGTGATAGAATTTTGACACAGTAGTCTCAAATATTTTATATTATCACCTTGGGATTTCTCTGAGTCACTGGAGAGCCAAGATGTAAAAATCTGCCCAATAGAAATGCCCTGGAAGGAGAAATTAAAGTCGTGGATAAATTATCACCTTCTTCATACCACTAGGACACAATTCTGAGGCTCCTCCAAAGATGTTTGTAGGATTGAGACCCAGTTGCCAAAAACAGCGACCAACAGAATATACATCCTTGTACTGGTTTTCTCTCCTCTGCTCTACTCCACTCTTGTTCTGGAAGTCATTTTCCAAAAGTAAATTACCAGCTGGTCTCAGGCTCTGCTTCCTGGGAAGATACCCGGCTAAGACAAGGGGTTAGTTTTCATTTTCCCCTCTCTCCTCAGGAACCATAAGCCAGGACTTACATACCCTGCCAGAATCGAGCCAGTGCCTCCCTCCCTACCACCAGTCCTCATCAGGGCTCTGTCACACTTGCCTGGTTAATCAGTTGCCCTGGATCAGTTAGCTAATACTGAATTTCAAGCTGCTTCATTACACTTGCCTGATGGCTGCAGAATCAGTTAAGTGTTTCAGGTCTAGAAACCAGGCCTTAGTACTACTCAGGTCATTCCTCTGTCTCCTAGGGCCCAGCTTAGGTAGCCACCATCTTAATCTCCCTCCTCCTGCCAGGTCCACTGTCATAATCTAGTTTCTGCTTGGTCCTGCTTCGACCTCATTCTGTGACCTAATATACACTGCTCACAGAAGCCTACCCACTCCAATCTGGGGCAGAATCACTCAGTCGCGGTACTTTAAAAAAACAACAGAGTGGCAAACTTTTATTTTTGTAGTGCTGTATTCTGAAGATGCATGATTTATGAGACCCCCCCAGGGTAGAATGCCTCAGAGTGAACCATGTAATCACTGAGCACGTCTTCAGGCAATTACAAGGAAAGGTCAAAGCAAAGCTCTTGTTGAATGTGAAGACCATGTTGAATTTAAAGTGAAAGTTCCTTTGACCTTGATATGCTTCATTTTGACTCACTGAAATATAATTCACTAAAATGGATAACTCAAGTTCTACTTGCTTTATAAATCAATCAGTCGAAAACATTTATAGTTTACCAGCAACATCCCAACCCGTTGAGTAGAAAAAAAATATATAATAAGAGGGAGAAGAACATAGAAATCAATATGCAATCATATGCACAGACACACACACACCTGGTAAATGTTTTTTGTTGTTGTTCGTTTGTTTGTTTTTGAGATGAAATCTCACTCTTGTTGCCCAAGTTGGAGTGCAGTGTTGTGACCTAGGCTCACTGCAACCTCTGCCTCCCAGGTTCAAGCTATTCTCCTGCCTCAGCTTCCAGAGTAGCTGGGGTTACAGGTGCCTGCCACCATGCCCATCTAATTTTTGTATTTTTAGTAGAGACAGGGTTTTACCATGTTGGCCAGGCTGGTCTCAAACTCCTGATCTCAGGTGATCTGCCCACCCCTTGGTTTCCCAAAGTGCTGGGAATACAGGCATGTTTTAATAAACAATAATTAACAAATGTTGTAATGAACATTCAGAAAAAGAGGTCTTAATTAAAAATGAAGCGATCCATAGCCATAGACGTTATCTTTCCTAAAGCACTGGGCATTAAAACTGGGAATTGAAGATAGCTAGGATTTTAAAAATTGAAGGACACTGGAAGATTCAAATGATGATGACAAAAGCAAAAAGCAGAGCTTGACATGACTTGCTTGAGAGTAAATAGAAAATGGCTTGAGGAAGAATAACCTTGATAACAATAAGACCTTCAAGTTTCACAACATTTTCAAATGCCACTTACGGTTCATTTTACCTTCCATAAAATGTGATAAAATACAAATGCTAAAAAGGTCTTCAGACGGTTCATTATTTTAAAATACAAAACCATTTTAGCTAGAAACGATCATTTCTCTGACCTCTTTGCTTTTTTTGAAAATTTGCACTAGCAACAAATGCAGTTATTTCTCTTGCCTGAGCCATCCTACACAAAGTGAAAACAACAATTTATCAGGTTATGGGAACTCCCATATACTTAATAAGAAGGAGACCAAAAGAAAAAATTTCTCTTTGAACTCTAGGCTCACTCCCAAACTAAATGACTTTCATTCTTGAACAAGCCTCATGATTTGTGCAGAATACATATCACAAAAATGGGAGAAACCACAAATCCCAAACAAGCAATGACATTTACAGCATGGTGTCTAAGACTGGGGGCTCTGGACCCAGATTGCCTGTGGAGTACTTAGAATTTTGTCTAAAACATGGTAAGTCTTCTAATTTCTAGCTATTAATCTCTGTACTGTAAAAAAAAATATATATATATACAGACCATGTAAGGTAACATCAACTAATTTAGAGCATTAGAAAAAAAAAACTTAATTGAGAAATACATAGCACAAAGTGAAACATTGAAAGTTTGTTTTTAAAAATGAATATAAAAGATGTGCTTGGAGAAAATAAAATATCACATATTTTTCCATTTTAACATGCTGAAATGTTATAAGGGCTATCAGATTTATTACACCAGATATAATAATCCTAGTTTGGGGGAAGTTTTAGAAATTTATTTTTTCCTGATTCCTCTTCCTTAGTCATTCTTATTATAAAAAAGTGAAGAGATATTTTCTGATAAGCATATTTCTGTCCCTCTACATGGACGGCATTTTTAGCCTCACAGGTTGATAACACTCAATTGTAACCAGCTTTCCTATAAGAGTATATATAAGATATTTATATAAGATATATACATATATCTTCTTTTCAAGATTATGTTATTCACCCTGAAATAGTTACAGTTAATCCAAGTTGTGTTTTCAAGGGCACTGCTGCTTTTCAGGGCGTAATGCCGATTTTATCTAAGCAATGCCGCCTTCAGTTATTTTTGTGATCTTGATCCTCCTGAATCCCCTCTGTAGAGATTCAAAACAGTATTTCTTTTGTCCTGATTTTTCTTACGAGTTTAAAATAGTGTTTTGACTTTGAGTGTTTCATGTATACATAACAAAGACACTTTAAAACTTTCTTCATGATCTTGTGATTGATTTTATATTTTTAAAAAGGATTATTTTTGTTTTAAGACTTTACTATTATAGAATTTACATATCTTTCTTGGCTTAAAATGAAAATCATCTGTCAATCCAACTCTAGATTTAACTATGTCTTATCAAATACAGTCAATTCAGAAATTTACTAAGACATAATTTTTATTCTATGTATTTTTATTAGTTACATCACTTTTATATAGTATTCAGTTACTGAACTAGGATGAAGATATTTTACTTTTCTGTCATCTCTCTAAATAGTTCCAAATCCACATATATTAGAAAATATAAAACGTAGAATGTGTAAACCTGACAGATGTGTTCTAGTTACTTTTGGCTTAATAGACATTTTCCTATTCTGTCTCCACATAAAGTTTTCTAGGAAGCCAAAAAAGGTTGAGCCCTTGTACTATGTTTCAATAAACAGTCTTAATTCATTTTACTAGATGGAGAATAACATTACAAACCTCCCTTGGGATCTAAGATACTATCAATTGGACACACTCACCTTTTTTACAAAAAAGGAAATGAAACATTCAGCACTGTATCTATAACAGGATACTTCTGATGGATTTAGTTATACAAGGTTACAGCTGTCAACTGAAAATGCCTAGTCTAACTCAGCTTGAATCACCTCTCTTATTTTTCTTCTGGAAAGAAGAAGAAAAAAAAATCATTGAATTATTCAACGCAAGAGAGAAGGTTTGCTCTAAACTCACTATTAAAGGAAATACCATGTAAATGTTCACTTTAAATCATGTTTAGCCATGCATACTTTGTGAATTATTCTGAATCTATATAACTGCATAAGATCATACTATAAAATGCCAAGAAGTAAAGCAAATTATCATGAATTTGTCTCAGGGAAATGAACAAAGCTTCTTTCATTACATAAGATTAATTATACTTTAAAATCCATCAATGGAGATTCTAAATTCTATAGTGGATTAACTTGAGAAGTTAAAATTACCCTACAATTAAAATTTATTCCTGATGTCTAATAAAACTCTGTAGCAGAAATGCAAGGCCATTTCTTCACTTGGAATATCCATCATTACTTTAAGAATACCCTTTTCTAAAATGTTAAAACAGTGGAGTCCTGAAATTATAAACAAATATATTTCATGCTAATCACAACAGATAATTAACAGTGTATGAGAGTCTGTTCACATAAAAATCTGTTTTTAAAGGATGGGAAATAAGATATCTATGCATAAACAATGAGTGAGCAAATAGCTATACAAAGGTAACTGCAAATATAATAAAGTGTTAATACGACAAAGTGCCAGTGTTTTAAGAGAGAAAAAAAAAATCATGAAATAAATGTAAAAGTCAGAAATAAGATTAGAAGAGTTTATAAATAAGGGTAATAATGGACAGAAGTAGCTTTAAGAACTTGAGCTATGTTTACAAATGCTATGATAAAGGAAACCAGTGTACCCAGAAAGTGCTCAGAAAATTCTTAAGAATACTTTCTCTTTCTGGGGTTTAGATCTGAAAGAATGATACAGGGTTTAAATCTGAAAGATAGGGAGAAAATAGTTCACCATCACTATTGGATGCGGTGGGAGAGTGGAGCCTGGAGAAGGCAGGGTCCCAGACGTAGCTATGGGAGAAGAGGATGTATTCCAGCAACTAAGAGGAATTATGAGCATAGCTGGGAGAATTTGTGAGTTAGAAATCTGAGAAGTAAGTAGGTAGATCACATAGGACCTTGGAAGGCATGCAAAAGGAGTTGGGCTCTGTTTTCAGCACTGTAGGAACACAGGCCTTCAAGCAGAAGAGCTTCATGATCAGATTTGACTTTTTGGAAAATTCTTTAGGCTATAGAATGGTGAATGGGTAAGGAAGCAAGGTCTGTAATATAGAAAAGCAATACTATAGTTGGCAGACATTCATGAACTTTGAAAGAGATGATAATAGCTTTAAGTAGTAAAATGACATTAAGACTACAGTGAGGTAAATGGATTGCAGAGATACATTGACAATCAGATTAGCATTAGGGGTATGGGAAGGAGGAAAGGCAGTGTTAGAAAGAATACCTAGAGATCTGTCTTGGGTGAGTAATGGGTGTGCTTGGACATTTTCTGTGAGATATTTAAAAAAGGAAGAGCGGCCAGGTGCGGTGGCTCACACCTGTAATCCCAGCTCTTTGGGAGGCTGAGGCAGGCGGATCACCAGGTCAAGAGATCAAGACCATTCTGGACAACATGGTGAAACCCAGTCTCTACTAAAAATACAAAAATCAGCTGGCTGTGTTGGCACATGCCTGTTGTCCCAGCTACTCAGGAGGCTGAGGTGGAAGAATCACTTGAACCTTGAGGTGGGGGTTGTGGTGAGTTGGGATTGCACCACTACACTCCAGCCTAGTGTCAGAGCGAGACTTCTTCTAAAAAAAAAAAAAAAAAAGGAAGAGAAATTGGAAAGGAGGGATTGGCAGAGATGATGAGCTCACATTTGGACATCCTGAGCAGCAGGATCCTTAAGTTAGCTAAGTGATCCTGTACCATATGTAGTTGGATTAGCAGATATAAGATTGAGAGAGAATCTGGATTTGAATTAAGAGACTTGGAATTCATTCTCAAATAAATGTAGTAGGGCCATGGAAATGAGTGAAACCTTTCAGAGAAAATTATGGAGAAAGAAAAGAAATTTCAAAGATAAAATCCTAAGAAATATAGACATTTAAAGGGTAGTCCAAGAAAGAAAAGGCTGTAATATGGTATTGCTTGAACTAAAGAATATTGTCGGAAAGATAGAAGAAAAACTTATTTTAATTGTAAACAGTACCATAGTAAAGAAATATTTTGTATTGCATGAGGCTAATATATATTTTAAGAGTGTTACTATGTCAGAGAATGTATAAAAATAGAACACTACTTGGAAGCAAAAATATAGAAAATTAAGCAAGAAATCACATTCATATATTCATTCATTCATACATTCTGGAGCTTTCTATTAAGTAGTCATTGTAAAGTACTGAAAAAGATGTAGCAAATAGAAACATAACTCAAACATAGTCTGGCTTTCAAGAGCTTATATTCTAAAGTAAGAGATGAGATGTGCTTAGTAAATAGCTGGAGGTAAAAAGTACATGCTTCCTAAGGAAAGCATGCTAAGGAAGGTCAGAAAAAGAGTACATAGCATGGCCATAGAATCAAACACAACGTAGCTTCTCACCAAATACATATTGAATCAATTTATGCAATCCAGCCAGAGAGGTTAAAAAATGCTTTCCAAAGCAATTGGCCTTTACCATTAACACAGGAGAATTCCTAGATTTTAAATATAAGAGAAGGGATTTGGACAAATCAGAGTCAAGTACAAGGATAGCAGCTGTAGAAACTTAATCTAGAGCAAAGGCTTGAGAAATATATTCATTTACAAATATTTTGAGCATGTGTCTGTATTAACCTCAAGTTAAAAACTAAACAAAATACTTAGTGACAGCATCAGTTTTACAGATCAAATCCTAAATATACTAATGGCCATATCCATCCAACAATTTATGGTGCCCCAAATATTTTTGAATACATTTTACATTTTATTCTGAACAACAACTTTAATGATTAGGACAATTATTTCTCTATGTGGAAACTGAGACTAGAGTGGTAACGTAATAAAATCTAAATATTTGCACTGCCCTACTAATGATTTTCTCAATAAATAATTTTAAAACAATAAAATTTATAAAGTCATTAAAGAGATATGGGCTGGGCACCTGTAAATCCAGCACTTTAAGAGGCCAAGGTGGGTGGATCACTCGAGGCCAGGAGTTCAAGACCAACCTGGCCAACATGGTGAAACTCCATCTATACCAAAAACACAAAAATTAGCTGGGTGTGGTGTTACATGCCTATCGTCCCAGCTACTAGGGAGGCTGAGGCATGAGAATTGCTTGAACCTGGCAAGTGGAGGTTGTAGTGAGTCTGATCATGCCACTGTACTCTAGCCTAGGTGACTGAAGGAGACTGTCTCAAAAAATAAGAAAGAGAGATCATGATTCTTGGTCATATCAGCTGAGAATAATTATGTCTGAAAGAGTAAATACAGTGTGTATATATCGTTTTATACATTGTGAGGGCTTTAAAATGAAATGATTGCAGTTTTCTAAACTGAAGGTCTTGAACAGAGGTTGTACATATTAAATATCACATACTCAAAACATACAGTGAGGAATTTTACATAATCTGAGCCTTGAGTGATCATTTGGAAGCTTGGTTTCTGACTTTAATTAATGGCTTCATTCTGATTCCCGGCATGATATCAGTTTTTGTTCACAGAGTATTTTAATAACATTTGTAATGCATATAGAGAGATTGATGGGATAGTGAAATTAGAAGACTTCTTTGTAATACACTCTCATCCAATGAGAAGTTCTTTATGATATTTATTAACTAGCAAAAATGAATATGATTATATTGTGCATATAACTGACACATGTCATTCAATACTATTTCATCGTGCTACAGCTACATGTTACACAACTCTTAAAATTTATAATTCATTATGCAAAGAGCTACTTTTTACATAAATTAATTCTCAAGAGATCATTAAGTATATAAATAATCAACATTTGATATATGAAGAATACTTACCAACTTGGGTGTCTGAACTTCAAAATAGCCTACTATACAATTATTTGAGTAAAATACCTTTTGTACTGTCTTCTTAAACTAGCGTAGCAGAGTAGTAAGTGTACTTAAATTTCTAGTGAAAAGTCCAAAATATACTCAAAAAATTTCATTTTGTGTGGCCATTTTATATGCTAACTAATATGTGGCACATGGCAGTACTTTTATATCTTGCTCAGCATTGATATGCTAAGGCTATTTTTACTGCAATTCTCTAATACATTCCTGGAATTATATTGTAATCAAATATATGTTCCCTAATGAAAAACAGTATAATTTCTCCCTTTGGTCACTTGACAAGCAATACAACAGGGTGTGTGCAGCGCGTCTCCTATAGGCCCTCTGCAAGCTCCCCTTGGTTACTGAGAGTGCTCCATAGGTGCCTAAAGTGGGAGTGGGGAGGCACTGGCCCCTGCCATGTTTCTGTTCATCTTGATCTTTCTGCCAATTTTAGCTTTCTGTATCAAATTCAATGCCTTTGCTTAACAGTCATAAAGTAAAATTGCCTCCAACTCTTCAACTGAAGCGCATCCCTACCCACATATTCAGAAGGACGTATTGTTTTGATGTTTTGAGTGTACAGTGTCTAGAAGTCACTTTTCTACTAGTTTTGTTTTTTCATTACTGATATTTTTCACAATCTTAAATCTTGCTCGAAATTCTAGTAGCACGTAGAAAAAAAATAAACAGGGTTGATTGTGGGTTTTTCTTCCCCTTTCTGTCACTGCAATGAACATAATAACAAATATCCATAGATTCATGAACATTCAGCTACATGTGATCAGTGAATTACGGGTCATGCCAAAGACTTTGTTTTTAATATGTATGTGTCCTTGTGTGTATTATCTAGACGTGTGTGTGTGTGTGTGTGTGTGTATATAGTGTGTGTGTATATATATATATATATATATATATACACAATATAGTGTGTGTGTATATATATATATAGTGTGTGTGTGTATGTATACATATATATATACACACACACTATATATATGTATACACACACACACACACACACACACACACACACACATTTTTAGATATAAAAGTGATCAGCAAGAAAATTGAAGTCATCCGTCGGAAGTCATCCATATGAAGCAGGCATAGAGGAAAACTGACTTCTTGGATTTTTCTGAAGATCACTTGTTGTCTGGCTGTCAATTAGAAGGTTTTGGAGGAAGCAAATCTTTGGGTATAGTTTGTAGATTTCTGAGAGATGAATCACTATGTTTTACTAAAGCAACTCTGCCCAGCAATGCCACTGACTTTCTGAATTTAGAAAGTACATTTTGCATTCTCATAACAGCAAGATCATGGGTCATTTCTTAACCCTGGGTCTTTTAGGGCTCAGTCAACTGGCTGTTGATAACAAAATTGCTGGTACATAAGAAGGAAGTTTATTATACTGGAGGCTTTTGGGTCCAGTGTGATCAGCTAACAAAAGGGAATAGATCACATTGTAGTGTTGTGAAACTATTCTGAAATTCAGATAATTTGACAGGGGAAAGAATATATGTTTCCTCTCAGTCACTTTTACTTCTTTCCACAGTGTATCATGGCATGAAATTTCTGCCACAAATAACACAAATGGATTCTAACAGAAACATTCTAACAAGCCTAAGTGAGTTGGATCTAGGGTAGGCTATATAATTTGGTTGGGCACGTTAATAGAAAGCAAGCACTATTTTCCTAAGTTGGATTGTGAATTTTCCAAGCTGATTGAGTGAAAGTTTGCTATGTGTTCACATATGTTGTGCTGCAGGGAAATAGATCAAGAATTCATTTTGGTGACATTAGCCAAAAGGTCAGATGCCATTCTGCGTTCCAGAGTGAATATACATACAACTTTTTCATGTATCTTTACATATCTCAGAAAGGATAAAAAATGGGATTCTTTAGAATATTGACATTCTTGGGAACCAAAGATAAAAAGAATTGAAATAACATGAATTTTTGCAGAACAAAAATAGGTCAAGACTACTTAGTTAACCCTCTAAATTCCTGCAAAGAAATGTGTGTCTTTTGTTGCATCTTTATACTTAATTAATTAATATCTTGTTTCATGTCATCTTCTATGTTGGATTGGACATTTGTAAGACTGAAAAATATTTCAGCTGCTACTATGTCCCTGACACCTAGTATGGTGTCTGGCTCGTGAGGCTCTGGATAAATATGTCTCCAGACTACCCATGGGCCCACACTGAGATAATTTTTTCTTCTCTCTTACCCCTGAATATTTCTGTTCTCATCGTGACTGATGGCCTGCTGGAAGTTTTCGAACCACATTTACCAGGCACTGCTCTTTGGGAGTTACTCTTACACCAACCTTATGCAGCTTTTCCACCTATTTTTTTTTAATCACTGTGATACATTTCTCTGATGTTGAGAACATAAAGTGAGGTTATAAATTCCAGTTGATGCTGTGCTTCCCCAGCATGGTAATACGTGTTTTCTTTTTTCCTGGAGTAATGTTTAGCTGTAAGCATCCCAATTTAATTCACTATATCTAACCACACTTTCATATATTTAAAATGTCAGCAATATTTCTTGAAAGTTCTAGGGCCTGCTTTTACTGCATAAAAAAGACACTTAGTATTATTATCCAACTGATATCATTACATATATATATATATATATACACACACACACACACACACACATAAAATATACAGACATCTATCTATCTATCATCTATCTATCAATCAATCAATCTATCATTTCCTCAAAAGAGCTGGAAATGGATGTTACTAAGAGCTTCGAAGTCCAGGAAGCATCAAGTAAGATCAGCTGTAAGTCTTAATCTTTTAAAGTCCTAGGATGATTATGTTTAGTTTTCTTAAATATATAAAATGATGCTTCCAGTATTGCAAACTTTAGAAATTTCCTGATATCTGAGACAGAGTAAAAGGATGTCTGCTTTCTGGTAATGGCATTCTAAGGTATTCTGACCACCTCTCCTTTACCAAAAGTAATTTAAACCACCAGATGAAATATATCTGACATTTTCTTAAAAGCAAGGATGACATAAAAAGATAGTAAGAAGTCACTACGATAAAACTAACCAGGTGTAAGCAAGTATTAATGCTGTTTTTTACCTAGATGGCATTTGCCTATCCTAACAAATCTAACTTGTGTGTTAAAATCTTTGCTGGCAAGAAGAACAAAAATTAAACCCAATATCCATAAAAGTAAAGCCTAATAAGGGAAATATAACACAATCATCTGAGACCCAAAAAAGCTAAAATCTCATAGTGTGATGCTAGAAATTAATAATCAACATGTGGTCTTAAGACTTAAACTTGGAATTAGGTGCTTTTCAATTAGTAATACCCTAAGCTACATAACAGATGCAAACAGCAATTCTCTCTAGAGGAAGATACTTCAGTTATTCAGTGAATATATTTTCACATATGATAACCTGACACAAAGACAGCTAAACATGGCAGCATGGCAAATACCAATAACAGAAACATAGCCATAAAGATTTCAAATATTTTCATTTTCAGATAAAACCTATAAAAACATTATGCTTGCTCTATTTAAGGAAATAAAACATAAACATAACGTATTAAGGAAATTATAAAATAGAAATCTAGTAATAAAAACGGAATTTTAAGGAGTGAAAAATGTAATCAAAATTAAAAACTCATTGGATAAGTTTAGCAGTCGTATAGATAGACTAAGAGCTATCGTCACAGATACATAGAAAATTTGTGAGCCGAAAGAGTAGAAGAACATGAAAAGGAAGATACAGGAGCATAAAGGCACAAATAAATATATTGAAAAGGATTGATACAAACTAAAACCGAGTTCGAGAAAGAGAAGATACAAAATACCAGTGAATCCCAAGCTGAATAAATAAAAACAATTTTGTCTACACTGGACCCATCATAATTAAACTGTAGAATGCCAAAGACAAACACCACATTTTCAAACCATCAGAGAAAAATAACAGATAACTCTTACAGGAGCATAACTGGAAGCAAAGAAAACCTCCCAAAATAAAAAAGACAAAAAAAAGTAGAATAATATATTCAATATATTGAAAGAAAATAACTATTTCTACTCAGTAATATCATTTTTTAAGGATGCCAATAAAATGTATTTTTTCAGAAAAACAGAAACCAAAAGTGCTTTCTACTCACAAGCCCACACTGGAAATTATTTACAATGTACTTGAAGCAAAAGAAAATATAAACCCAGATGGAGAATATGATATGCAAGAGGAATGAATAAAACATAAAGTGATAAAAAGGTGGAAATAATAAAACATTATATGAAACATTAAAAATAACAACTTGTAGTTATTTATAACAACTTCAAGTATAAAATTAAAATATATGAGAATAAGTTAGGAGTAGATACGTAAGTGGGATCAAACTATTCAGAGGTCATTGTATTTCCCAGAAAGAAGATAAAAGTATTGATTAACTTAATGTCTATATTTTAACTATGTATCTAAATAAAGACTTCTAAACCAGCCAAAAAAAGGAATGAAATGTTCCAATATAATTAATGGAGTAAACATACATATCTTTATTCCTCTCACTAAGTTCATCTAAGATCCCTAGACATTGTATACAAAATGAACAGAAGAAGACTCTGAAAGGTGGATACCAGGTAGGGACCTTGGGAGCAAAGAAATAACAAAACTCTCTAAACCCACCACCACTGTACCTTCACACAAAGAGGCCATGGAAGGACACTGCGAGAAGACAGCTGTCTACAAGCCAGGAGGAGAGGCCACAGCTGAAATCAGCCTTGATGGCACCTCGATCTTAGACTTCCAGCCTCTAGAACTGTGAGAAAAGAAATTTTGGTTATTTAAGCTACCTCCTATTTTTTATGACAGCCCTAGCAAACTAATACAGAGATAACATTCACAAACATTAAAGGTAAAATGAAATTCAGGTTATAAAACATTTTCAAAATTACAAAATTATATGGAGAACACTGGGTCTTGGGAACCACTTTAAAAAAAAAAAAATTACATGGAGAACAGAATGGTTGCCAGGCATAGGGATGATGGGGAAGAAGGGACTGAGTATGACTATAAAAGGTAGCACAATAGTTTGTGGTGGTGGAGTAATTCTATATCTTCACTGTAGAGGTAGTTACATGAATACATGTGTTTCTGAAAAAATAAAATTTTTAAAATTTGTGGCTAAAACATCATAATCCAAAAAAAAGTAGAGAAGATGAAACGCAAAAGAATGTAAATATATAAATCACAAAACAAGATAGTAAATTTAACTATTTTATTAAGTACAGCCAATGTAAATGGAGACAATGCTTTATTTAAAAGATAAATATTTGTAAATAAGTTTAAAAATAAAAATATAACTGTATGCTGATTTCAAGAGCCACATCTAAGACAGAATTTTGAAAGTAAGGAAATAGTAAAAACACTAACCAAAAGAAACTGGTAAAGCTATATTAACAACAGATAAAACAGATTTTGAGGCAAAAAAAGAAAACATTACTAGAGGTAAAGAGCGTAATTCATAACAAAACATTTGATATGAATCTTATTTGATAGGAATCAAATAACTTGATGCTTTTAAATTGATTGAGGTGCAGATGATTCAAAGCCAGAATTATGATCTCTACTAATCAAACAGTGGCTATTTAAAATCTGCTCTTTACCTTTGTTAGTAAAAATGAAATGGTTTTCCAAAAATTTTTTTTCTTCAAATTAAGATTGTTATCCAGGAGCAAATACAGGCATTCTGAGTTACATACTTACAAAAGCCAATCTTAAAGTGTACTATATACATTGTTACATTCAACTAAAAGTCTAAAAGTTTACAAGGTTTTCCTTCCCTGTGACAATGAAAGATGAATGTTCTGAGTACACTCTATCCGGGACGTTCTCCAAATTTGTATGTTTTATTTTCTTTAAAACAGTATTAACAAGCTGCACATTATGACTTGTAAGCAGAGATGATTAGCATTCAATCAATTGGTCTATTATAAATCTAGGTGGTTTGCTCTTAAAAATAAATCAATTTTCTAAGTGCATTGTATAAAATCTATTTAGACACTTTGTATGTTAATATATTGCAAGAAGATTTCCCGACTTAAAGATGATGAAAGAGTTTAAAGAGCTCAAATTGTGTCACATTATAATGGAATATTATCATAACTCTAGCATGGGGTAAGACCAGAGTAAGACCAGAAGCACAAATGTTCTAAGTCAAAAGATATATACTACATATTAAGTCTCCTGTGGACACATTTTGGAAGATAGTATGTATAGTGGAGCAAATGCATATATGCCATAAGACTGGCTTTTGTAAGTATGTAATTCAGAATGTCTACTTTTGTTCCTGGATAACAAACTTAATTTGAAGAAAAAAAAATTGAAAAACCATTTATTTTTAAATGTCCCATTTTTATTTCTTATACGGGATAACCACATGACTCAAACTTCATTTTTGCTTACAATACCATAGAAGTAAAAGCACTTTTGAGATTTAGTAGAGAGTTTTAGGTCTCAATATTCTTTTTTGGTGGAAAACTGAAGCCATCAAGCCATGTACAAACAAAAAATGAAATCATGAATAAATCAAAGAATTAAAAAGTACTCTTTATGTAGAGCCCTAAGAGGGCTCTTTATGTAGAGCATGTTTTTCCTCTATTGTTGTCTTTTCTTTATTTATCTCTGTTAGCAAAGCAAAAAGTAAAGAGTAGATTTTAAATAGTCACTGTTGGATCAGTAAAGATCATAATTCTGGCTTTCTATCATCTGCACATCAATCAATTAAAAGCATCAACTTAGAACTGCAGGAAAAGGTGCCCACTTTTCTCTGGGCCATGAGCCTCCCTTTCACTGACAGGTGTTCTCTCAGCTTCTTTGTAGTATCCAGTTACCCTTTGTTTTAGTATTGAGTTCCTTACATATTCTAGATATTAGACCCTTGTCAGATGAATAGTTCTCAATATTGTCTCTCATATAACAGGATGTATCCTCACTCTGTTGATTGTTTCCTTTGCTGTACAAAGTTTAGTTTAATATAATCCCATTTGTCTCTTTATATTTTTATTATAAACACCAATGTGAATTATTCCATATAAATGGGAGATGTTTTGTATTCTAGGATACATGTTTTATTGTCATCAGTTGCCCACTGATGATGCAGCTAGCTGAAATCTACTTATTTCTTTAAGGTGAGCAAAGGGCAAGAAGAAAATAGGAAGACATTAGTATTTGCATTAGGGAAGAAGGTGATACATTTCTATACACATGAAAATATATGTGACAAAAAATGAAATATTCTCAGAGTGCTGTAGCCCACAGTTAAGTCTCCCTCTTGGCATTCCCGCAGAATCTATGGTTTGTTCCACTCCACTCATTTTGATTGTAGTCCTTGAGGGCAGAAAATAGATGTGTGTTATACATCCTAAATATACTGGAAACCTTCAATAAATATTTGATTTGTTTAAGGCTGCACTGAGCATAATGAAAACCAATTTGTATTTTTATTAATATATAATATTTTACATATTCATGGGGTACATGTGATTTTTGTTACATGCATAGCATATATAATGATTAAGACAGAATATTTGAGGTATTCATCACCTTGGGTATTTATCATTTCTATGTGCTGGAAACAATTCAAATCCTATCTTTTAGCTACTTTGAACTATACAATACATTGCTAACTATAGTCATTCTACTCTGACTCTGCTGTTGAACCATAGAACTTATACCATTTACCTAATGTGTATGTTTGTATTCATTATCCTACCTCCCCCTCCCAACTACTCATCCTTTCAAGTCCTTAGTATCTGTCATTCTACTCTATATCTTTATGAGGTAAACTTGTTTCTCTCTCACATATTAATGAGAACATGTAATATTTTTTTTTCTGTGCCTGACTTATTTCACTTAACGTAATGACCTTCAGTTTTTTCCATGTTGCTGCAAATGACAAGATTTCATTCCTTTATATGGCCAAATAGTAGTCAATTGTATAAATGTACCACATTTTTTTCATTCATTCATCCTTTGGTGGATACTTAGGTCAATTACATACCTTGGCTATCATGAATGGTGCTATAATAAACATTCAAGCACAGATATTCCTTCAATATGCAAATTTCTTTTCCTTTGGATATATGACTAGCTGTGGAATTGCTGAATCATATGGCAGTTGTATTTTTAGCTTTTTGGAAAATCTCTAGTTTTTCATAGTGACTGGTCTAATTCACATTTCTAGTAACAATGTATGAGTTTCCTTTTAACTACATCCTCGCCAACATGTTATTTTTTTGACTTTTTAATAATAGGCATTCTAATTGGGGAAAGATGATACCTGATTGTGGTTTTGATATGCATTTCCCTGATGATTAGTGATGTTAGGTACTTTTTCATACATCTCTTGGCCATTTGTATGTCTGTTTTTGAGAAATGTCTGTTCATGTCCTTGGCCCACGTTTTAATGGAATTGTTCATTTTAGTATTTTGTTCCTTATGTATTCTAGGTATTATTAGTCCCTTGTCAGATGAATAGTTTGGAAATATTTTTACTCATTCAACAGGATGTATCCTCACTCTGTTGATTGTTTTCTTTGCTATACAGTTTTTTAGTTTAATATAGTCCCATTTGTCTTTTTCTGATTTTACTGTTCATGTTTTACAGGTCTTAGGCATGAAATCTTTGCCTAGACCAATGTCCTTTTAGTAGTTTAATATAGTCCCATTTGTCTCTTTCTGATTTTACTATTCATGTTTTCCAGATCTTAGTCATGAAATCTTTGCCTAGACCAATGTCCTTTTAGTAGTTTTATAATTTCAGGTGTTATATATACATCTTTAATCTGAAAATACTTCCTAAATTATTTGACTGGATATGTCAGATATATGTCTTTTATTCATTTTTTTTCAAATATCTTTCCAAATTTTTTTACATAGGTAAAATTTATACATAGCAATAATTAAACTGGATTTAGTGAAATAAATTACTTGAATTTTAGTTCAAATCAGAATATACTTATTGGACTCACATAGTCCCTGATTTTTAAGAATTTCAATAAATTGTACATTTAAAATGTTTTATACTAAAATAAATTCAATAGAAGGAGTTTTATTGTTTGGACAAGAAAAATGTGAATTATGCCAGTTATCCATCAAACAAAGATCTGTCCAAGAAACAGAGAATAGTAATATTTAGACTAACAAAAAATATCTTCTAAATAAAATATATGCCTATGAGTAAGTGGTACTCTACGTTAAACAGCTAACCATGACTCTAACTTTTGCCTATGAAAAAGTAAATAGGAAGTCATTCAAAATCCAGACTACTAATTCATAAGATCAATTTTTTCTATTCCCATTTCCAAAATTAATCCTAGTTTGGCCTAGCCCTTCCTGCTAAGCTTAGTTGAAATTTGATTGGTTCCCGCATGTTAAAGCCCCACAAAAAGCTTGCCTTTCTTCCCCAGTTAGAATGCTCTGACAAAAGCATCTCATACTTGGCATTTTTGATAGTATAAGTCCAAAGTTATACTAACTATGTTCTAGTTGTATATCTTTCACATGTCACACCACAAAACCAAGTCACAGGACCAAATACAAGCCAGGGACATGGAAATATACTGAGTCTTGATGGGATGAACTGGAAAGATACATGGCATTGGCCATGGATGCAAGGAATGTTGAAATATCAGGGATATAATGGCTGGTCTATATAAACCATTAGGTTTGGTTTAGGAGCAAATTTTAAAGACTCAACAATGGTCAGAGATATATTCGGTTTTGCTGAACTCTTTCTCATTATAACTTCTTTATGGTATTTCCTGGAGAAGCACCATTTTCTTGTCTTAAAGGGCGTAGGGGTTAGAGGGATGCAGAGAGTAGGAGGAAGAGAGACAAATGTACTGCCAGTTTCTTCTAAATTATCTTATAATTATGTTCTTATCTTGCATGTAATATCAAGCCTCAACACACAAACAAGATGTACTGTATACGTGAAAATCATCAATGCCTTACCCAATTTTGGTTTTGGCAGGCATACTAATAAAAATGTTTAAATAACTGAAATTTAGGCTATTAGAAAACAATAAGTTTAGAGACTAGAGAAACTAAATCAACAGTAAAGAACAGGATATATCTGTTATTTAAAATAGATGGTTTTCTTACTGTCAACAGATTAGTCACCACAAGCATTTCATTATCTGGAACCAATGCAGGAAGAAAGAGCAGAGTGGGCTCTAGAATATCATTGTAACATAAAAGGGGCTCCGAGGGTCGAACACAAAAAATGTAAGCCTTTTGTTTATTTACAGTACTTAGAATTATTTTTTTCTTTTGAGGCCAGAGCATCTTGTCTTATTACCTTCTTTGTGGTCAATCGCAGTCTCTCAGATATATTTCCACAGGCTCTTTAACTCTTTGAAATAGAAAGAAATCTGTATAGATCTTTTGCCAATTTTTTTTTCAATTTGTTTCTTCAACCTTGAGATTATTTCTACTTAAAAATGTAATGCACAAGAAGAGAAAAATTTTTAGAAAATAACACTAAGAGGGATCTAAATAAAACTTTAAAGTTTGTTCTACCAAATTTCCATTTGTAACATATTCCAGTGCCTGTCATTATAAGGCACTGGAATATATATAGGCACTGGAATCTATATATTAGGCTTTCAATATAAAAAATGATTAGACTGACCTGCATTTATAATTAAATAACAGACTAAATATTCCAGAAAGTCTCCCATTATCAAACATCAAGAAATATTGGCATAAAATATCAAATATTTCTTTGAATGCAGAAAGGAGCTCCTCAAGAGCCAGGGAACACTTCTGAGGCCCTGGAACTGAGAGACAAAGTGAAGGTAAGTTAGAGCTGTCCTACAGCATGTTGCCAGTGTCCACCACTGTGAATCCTGCTGCCTCAAAGAGCTACCTTCAGTGAAGGTGTCCTAGAAAAAAAGATCTCAACTGCCAGTTTAAAAGAAAAACAGGTAGCCCAGGTGCAGTTGCTCATGCCTGTAATCCCAGCACTTTGGGAGGCCAAGGTGGATGGATCCTGACCACTTCAGGTCAGGAGTTTGAGATCAGCCTGACCAACATGGTAAAACCCCATCTCTACTAAAAATACCAAAATTAGCTGAGCGTGGGCTCACACACCTGTAGTCCCAGCTACATGGGAGGATGAGGTAGGAGAATGTATTGAACCAGGGAGGCAGAGGTTGCAGTAGGTTGAGATCGTACCACTGCACTCCAGCCTGGGTGACAGAGCAAGACCCTGTCTCAAAAAATAAATAAATAAGCAAGCAAGCAAACAAACAAAAAGGCATTTAACTGTCTGACCTCAAATTTGGATGGGTTATATGTCTTCTCCAGAAATAATAATAAAATTTGATCTTCTCTCCATTAGGAATTCAAATGCAAAGTACTGGAAAGATTTAGGAAGTCCAAAGCAAAGAACTTAAGAGGGGTCACAGTTTGGTTATAGTCTAGAGTTCCTGGGAATAAAGAAAAAAAATTAACAAAACACCCTGGGCTTCTTAGGATTTCCCCAATTCTAAAAATACAATTTTAATTTTTAAAAACACATAATAAAATTAGCCACCATCAATGAGAATCTATAGGAGAAAAAGATGCTGGAAATAATTTTAGATAATTGAGCTACTAAATATCAAACATTAAATATGTGCTTAATATGTTCTATTAAGTCTGTTCTCATATTGCTATAAAGAAATACCTGAGACTGGGTAATTTATGAAGAAAAGAGGTTTAACTGGCCCATGGCTCTGCAGGCTGCACAGACAGCATGGTGGCATCAGCTTTTGGGGAGGCCTCAAGAAACTTATATTCATGGCTGAAGGTGAAGGGGACGCAGTCACGTCTTATGTGGCTGAAGCAGGAGAAAGAGAGAGGGGTGGAGATGGTACACACTTTTAAACCACCAGATTTCACAAGAACTCACTCCCTCACTATCATGAGAACAGCACCTAAGGGGTGGTGCTCAACCATTCATGAGAACTCTTCCCCTGTGATCCAATCACCTCCCACTAGGCCTTACCTCCAGCAGTGGGGATTATGATTCAACATGGTATTTGGGTGGGAATACAGATCCAAATTATAACAATTTCAAAAAATACATTAACCTCATTAAAATCAGAAAAGAGCCTAGAAAGACAAAGAGATGGAGACCAAGAGAAGCTGAAAAATAAGAGCAAAGAATCAGACTGAAAATACAACTTTTTCAGTTGTACAAGCTGGGAACTTGTCAAATTCTCAGAGAGTCTGACATATTGTGAGACAAATAAGAAATACATACTTAGGCACATGTAAGTTGAACTGTAGAACTTAGAGTCAAAAGAAAGATATTAGAAGCATCTGCATTTTACAAGAAGGTACAACTTACTAAGAAGGAATTGTACTTCTGAATTTCTAGGTACTTAATAATGTGGCCTAAAAATGTATGAAGGAAAAAAACTGACAATATTTTAAGAAAATATTAATAAGATAAGCTTCATAATGAGAAATTTAGTATGCTTCTTTCAGTAATTAGTAGAATAAAAGATTAAAATTGACAAGATATAGAATATTTTAGCAGCACTACCAATAAACTTGAGCCAGTGGTATATAAAGAGGGCATAGGAAAGAAAAGATGTGTCACCTTTCTCTAGGCTAGTATTTACCCAGCACATCTTTTTCTTTTTTTTTTTTTAATTTTGACCTTGCTATGTCTTTATATTTTAGATATGTCTCTTGTAAATAGGACAAATCCAATATTTTTTAAAAGTACAGTCTTGCAATCTAATTGGCAAATTTATATTTATTGTATATAATGTTTCTCCTGGACTTTTTAATTTTTTTACCATTTTCCTTGCTCCTATTTATTCTGTTTTATTTTGTTTCTTTTATTCCTCCATTTCAATTTTCCTTTTTATTTTGCAGGACAGTAGTTGCAGAGGATTCTTTCTCTGTTGTGATCATCTTTCATTTATTTTCTCATGTATTTTGTAGAGTTACCATTGTATTTTTATTCTTTAGTTCAAACTCTGGACATTTCACCATGCTTACTAGTATGCTATAATCAATATCCTAACTTTTTCCAGAACAATACAAATAATAACACTCTAATTCCATAACTCCTCTAACTTACTTTTACAGAATTTATTCTCTCTCTCTCCCCCCACCCACTTCCCACTTAGTTCAGTGATCTGTTGGGCTTTTCTTGATTTCTGAATGAAAGCTTCTCACAAATGGCTGATGAACCTTGCTGCCTGTTCTTATGTAAGAGTAATCCATGAAAAGCTATGTGTATGTGATCAGGTTTTATCACAAATGGACCTCCTTGGAGTATGAAAATGAAACAGTTATGACTTCACACATTTTAGTATCTGCAGGTCTTTTCTTGGAGACCTTTGAGTTCTCAAAGGAAAATTATAATACAGGATTTGAGAAGAAATTATTTAGGCAGATAGTGAGGGTATTGAAGTCCTCGGTGAGATTTTCCTTTTTAATGAAAAGCAGCTCTTAAATCATTTTCTAACAAAGAGGAGCCTATCAACTTGAGCTGCAGACATAGACAAGCAAGCTGGAAGCTTCCATGGATGAAGGCTGGCAGAAAAATACTATCTAGGCATATTCAAAATGGTGGCTCTATCTTTGCTTCTTTTTGTCAACCATGTGTACAGTAAGGAACAGACAAGATGTCACAGATTAAGTGGAAAGCCTATTTGCATAATAAGATTAGGGTGGGGTGGCCAGCCTTTTCCATGCATTATGTAAATGTCACACCTGATTGAACCAATCTGTGGTTCTTACATAAATCAGACACCATCTCCTAAAGCCTACCTATAAAATCTAGTGGACTCTGCCACCGGCTGGTCTTTTCTTTTGGTAGCCCCTTTCTCTCACTAGAAAGAGAGAACTGTTCTTCTTTCTCTTTCTTCTATTAAACCTCTGCTCCTGACTCATGTGTATCCATGTCCTAAATTTTCTTGGCGTGAGATGACGAACCCTGGGTATTTACCCCACACAATGAAGCTGCAACAACTATCTTAGGTGAAGTGAAGAAGTAAGGAAGACTTTACTCAAGACTAGTGCAATAGAGGGAACAGATGGAACTAAACTCCTAGTGTTAGAGGCGAATCCATATGGGTATGTGGCAACCACAGTTCTTGCCTCCTCAGAAGAAATAATTTGACCAAGGGGCATAAGGAAGAGACTGAGGCAAGTTTGGATCAGGAGCAAAAGTTTATTAAAAAGTTTTAGAGTGGGACCAAAAGGAAGTAAAATAACTTGGAAAAGGGCCAAGTAGTCAGCTTGAGAGTTCAAGTACACAGTTTCACCTTTGATTTGGGGTTTTCTACATTGGCATACTTCCAAGGAGTTTCATCCTTTCTCCCTGATTCTTCCCTTGGGGTGGGCTGTCCTCAAGTGCCGTAGCCTGCCAGCATTGGGGAGGGGCCACATGCACAGTGTGTTTACTGAAGTTGTACACATGCTTACCTGAGCCATCTTTCCCTTATCAGTTGTGTGTTCCTAGAGGAAGCTCATATTCCAGTTAAACTCCACCATTTTGCCTCTTAGTGTACATCCTTTAGCCTACTCGCCCAACTTTTGTGATCTTATTGGGAAGCTGCTGATTACCAGTTTCAATTGTTTTCTATCTATTGGGAGACCGCCTTTCCCTGGCACCAGCTGCAACCAATTAGAGAGACAATTCTAATCACCACCCAACCTTCACCTGATGGTTGCCTGACAATCCTTCCTGGGAAGTAAGTGGGGTTCCTCTCCTGCCCTGTTCATGTCTGCCTATCTACCGTAACACTATGAAACAAAAGATGGGAGAGTTCTTAAGCACTGAGGCAAGTTAGCGGAAATGTCCTGGAAGACACTGGGAGAAGGCTGGCCTCTGTGACTGGGCCACCTCTGGTTGCTAACTAGCATCCTTGGAAGTTAGGCTCCCACACTCCCACAGAGACTGAAATATAGGGGTACTATCTTTACTAATGATCAGGTTTCAAAGAGATGGCTCCTCAGCCCTTGAGAAAGATATTCCTGGATTGTGGAATATTTACAATTCAACAGGGCAGAGAAAGAATTTACGATTGAAAGTTTTCTAAAGTAAATGTGCTAAGAAAAGGGAGATGAGGTATATAGTTAGGAATAAGACTGTTTAAAGCTTAGTCAGCTGAGAGAAGCATCAAGGCCATCATCTTTGTCAAAGCTTTAAAGAAGAATCTTCCAACTGCCTAATTATCTGCTTTCTGAGCATGGACAGAGGAGGAAATGTGGGACATCAAGATTTATAAAGAAAGTTTCCCACATTATCTCAGAGTGTCAGTCTTGCCCTTCATCACACCCTCCTCTGTAACTGCTGCTCCACATCAGGCAATCTCCCCATTTAATTGCTCCAGTGAAGAGACTAGTCTCCTGCAAAGCCTGGGAATGAAACTGCCTTGGCCAAAAACTGTATTAGTGAGAATTGAGCAGTATGGGAAATCTGATCTAGTCAAATGGCTCTTGACTTTAGCCTTCAAGCCTTCCTCTAATTATTCCTGGGCAAAGTTAATTTTGGGAGACATTTAGTTTATAGTTTAAATGACAATACCTTTTATCTAAAACTCAACCACCTTTGTAATGCTAATGAGATGCCACCAGATAAGGAGGACAGAGGCACCAGAATTCTGCTAAGGTGTATACATAAATGATTGCCAGCTGTTATTCTGGAGGTCACAGGTATAGAACTTCCCCAATTACTCCTGCAGATAACATCACTACTGTAGAATCTGAGATAGGACTTTTGGGATATCTTTTCCGGTTTTTTGCATGTCCAATACCCATGGCCCCTTTGGACCCACTAATCGCTTCTGTGGCCCCACCCAAAAGTGACTCAACTCAGGAGGACAGCTTCAACTTCTAATTTCATCTCCAACCCAACAATAAGCAGCAAACACCCATTGCCTAGACAATCCCCCCAACCCCATACTATCTTTGAAAAACCCCTAACCTAGGCCAGGCCTCGTGGCTCACACCTGTAATCCCAGCACTCTGGGAGGCCAAGGTGGTCAGATCATCTGAGGTCAGGTGTTTGAGGCCAGCCTGGCCAACATGGTGAAACCCTGTCTCTACTAAAAATACAAAAATTAGCTGGGTGTGGTGGCACACACCTATATCCCAGCTACTCTAGAGGCTGAGGCAGGAGCATCACTTGAACCCCAGTGGCAGAGATTTCAGTGAGCTGAGATTGTGCCACTGCACTCCAGACTGAGTGATAAAGTTGAACTGTCGTAATAATAATTAATTAGTTAATTTTAAAAACCCTAACCTACAATCTTTCCATGAGATTAATTTGAGTAATAACCCCATCTCCCATGTGACATGGCTGACCTCATGTCAATTCAACTGTTGACTGCAATGCCATGAATTGATTTTGTTTGTGCAGCAGCAAGGAAGAACCCACTGGCTGATTACAGGAGGAATTGTACTATGTTGAAATGGTGCTGGGAGTTATCCCGCCAACATTTATCCACATTTGTCTATCTCAAGCCTCATCCTGGCCTTCAGTGTTCTCTGAGACTCTCTAGTGCTCTAACGCATAGATTTATTTTATTATAATTCCTTTCTGGGACTAATTAGACTTTAGCCTCCTCTGCCAGTTTCTTTACTACTCTACTCTCTATCTTACAGCTTTCCAAAACTGGTTGGTATTTCTTATCCACTATTATCTCTTAGTCCTTTTTGTATATAATATTTTCTACATCTTTTTTTCATTTATCCATTTTGTTTTAATTGTTCATGTGAGCATGAAGAGAAATGCAATCAACTTACTATGATCAACTATAAATCTCAGTGCTGATACGCCCACCATATCATTCAGGTATGGTAACTTCCAGCCTGTAACATGGCAAAAAGAGGCCAGAGATTCTGCATTGCATGCACGCTACAACCCTTATTTGCCTGAGAATGTCCTAAGTGGATAAGCAGGCAAGGTGTAAACTAGCAGCAGGCATGTACCCAAAGGTTGGTCTTGCTGGTAATGGGGATTGTGGGGGGCCTAACGACATACTCTTCACTTTGCCTTTTAGGAAACACTCCTCCAAATAATATTTCTTCATGATAATATATAAACCATAAAAAGAGATAAAACTAGGCCTATAAAATATATTACATGGGAGAGAAGCAAGAGTTTGAATTAATACTTTCAACAAAACACTTGAAGGTGTCTTAAATGGCAAATAAAAACCCTAAAATATTAAAAAGAACAAAAACCGTAGGAGAAAAGACAACAGAATTAACTTAAGAATTAGATTTTCCAAAGGCACCCAAAACAATAGAGACAGAAGCGGAATATTTAAAAGAAATGTCATGAAGTGATGAAGATAATTTTTTTTATAAATCAAATGCACTTACTGAGTTCCAAGCAAAGTTAGCATAAGGTATATTCTGGCACAACTTTTGAATTGCAAATGTAAATTTGCAATATTCTAAGGCTCCCAAGCACAGAAGAAATAAATGTATTGTTACCTAGAAATAATTAAAAATTAGGCTGGCCTCAAGATTCAGACCTACAATCTAGACTCAATTCTGTTAAAATTGGAAAACAGTATACAGGAATAATTATATCATATGATTCCAAATAGGTAAGATAAAAATGTAGAAAAATAAGAGCATTGGAGGAAATTATGCCAAAGTATTCACAGTAGTTTTCTCTGAATGGTGAGAATTTTATTAACGTGCATTCTAATTTTTTAGGTTCTTTTCTTCTACTTCTCAAATGTTCTGGAGTGGTCATGCATTATTTTAATAATTGGCAAAAATATACATAAAAAGTAAAAGAAAAAGAGAGAGAGAGAGAAAATCATTTCTCACAGTAGGATACTTCCAGGCTAAGATATATCAAGTTAAAATCATAAAATTCTGAAGGCATTTCCTGGGTACATTTATTCTTAAGCTTTGGCTATCCCTTAAAGACTTGAGTAAGCCTGTGACATTTCAATCTGGCATTAGGTGAATTTCAAAATCTTATGATAAGTTATCCACAGTCCTGAAACTTTAAAAAATTATTTGGAACACTTTGGAGTCATCAAAGCAAACTTTTTACCGAAAACACTATTTTTCTTTTAAACCAAAACTTGAGATTTCTGAAGATGCTATGATATTTGAAGACAAAACACTCTCTTGGGTAAAAATGCAACTTGCCCTGGATCCAATATGTGCAGTCTCTGCTGGAGTTCAAGTAGTGATAAAGAACCATATTTTCAGCACTGGTGGGCTTATCTTTGTCTGAAGGCTACTGTAAAATGCATATACTTTATTTCATATATGATACAATAAAATTATAGATAAAATAAGAACTATAGTCTTCTAAGTTGGAGGTTGTAGAATTACAGAGCTAAATGACCAAATATAGCTCATACTCATTCTTTGCTTGGCTTGAATAATTAAAAAAAAATACATTCATAGCCAAAATTTGAAAATCAAAAGACTGTACCTTAAAAAGTATATATTTGGACGCTTCTGTTGAAAAACCAGAAGATCTGTAAAAGCCAGAAGTTCTGAGCAGTAACCTGCTAAAGGTTAGTTTTCTTCTTCTTTAATGTAGATCCATGTTTTTCAGGCTTCCAAAAACCTACCTCACTGATTTAGATTGAATTAGTGAACTCTGTTCTAAAAACTAATGTTAATTATGACTGACAGCTATAATTATTCTGTGAAAAATGGTTACTTGTAATGGTATTTCTGTGAAGAATTGCTGACTTTTGAGTTAGACATCCTGAATCCTGTGTCAGTTAGGATGACTCTGGGGGCTTCAACAGAGTTAAATAAATTTTTCCTAAAAGCAAGAAGGCCTAAAGTGGGGTAGCCCCAAAATTCATCAATTCAGCAACCTAATGATGCTCTCATGGGCATAAATATATCTTCAGCTCTGCCATCCTCAGAGAATTGGTCTTATTCTCAAGCAGGTTCTCCTCCAGTATACAAAATGGCTTCCACGGTAGTTACCACATGCGGAGACTACTATATATAAGCAGAAAAAAAGGGCATTCTTCTTCCTTGAGTCTCCTTTCAAGAGTAAGGAAACTTTTCAGAATCTCTCCCTAGCAGATCTTTCTTAGTATTGCATAGACCTGATTTCAACCATATGTCCAATGCTAAAACAAATGAGCAGGAGAGCTCAGTGCCTGTGATAGATGGAGATAATTCAAATTACCCATCAGCTGAATGTAGGATTGCTTTCCCTTAGCACATAGTAACTAGTACTGGGGAGAAGAGGCAAAAGAGTAGATCTGAGGCCTGCTGCAAGAAAGAAATAGTGGGGAGTGGGGAACTGATTTTGGTTAGATAGAGCTGTTTCTGCTGCAAACTAAAGGCAGGTCTCTACCTTTGTAATGACCTTTGGCATATTACTTAAACTTTCCTAATTTAAAGTTCTTCATTTATATATTAGGAATAACAATACATTTTTCATGGCCTTATCACAAATATTAAATGGTCAAAAATATATGAAAATGTAGGTATTTCAGATATTTTTGCTTTTTTTAAAATGCTAGATTATATTTCTGAAAATAAAGAATAAAAAAAATGAAGTCCAAAAATTTTGGAAATTTAAAATGGAATAAAAACTTTAAAATAATTGAATTAAAAAATTGTTTGTGCAAAATTGTGTCTTAGGTGAAAGTTTACCTTAGGATTTACCTTACCTAACTCAATTTTCTCAGTGGATGAAAATATCATTTAAAATTGGAAAAGTGTTTATTGTCTGTCTGTTAGATTTCATTCTTTCTATTGTTTCCTCAGTGATAAGGAGAAAAGTTGTCACAGTTAATACCTCACTGGCACAGCTGAAATTTGGCTCAATTCACTGTATTATCTCCCTGAACGCCCCCAACATTGGATAAATGGGAATACTTGGCTGTTTGATGTTCTACCAGAGAGGATATTTTGTGGCAAGGTACAATATAAAGCAGGTGCTACAACAAGCTCTACTGGGCAGAATGACAAGTGATGACTTCCCTGGAGTCATGGCAAAAGACAGATTTAGTGAATCATGCTCCATGATGGAGAATCCACACACCAGGGCTGCAGATTAAACTCTGCCTGTTGAAGTGAGAGTATTTGCATTTGTGCTCTCAAGAGAGTTTTTGTCAAGTGACGGGAGTGAGTGAAACTCTGAAGTCTGCCTGTGATATAGCCAACCACCTCATAGTCCCTATCAAGCGTACCATAAAATCAAATGAAGACCTTGCAAAAGCAACAGATGTAAGAATAAAAATCCCTCTGGTTTCTAGGACATTACTGCTTTTCCTAGAGAAAAATATATAGAAACCCTGCATAGTGATTCACATATTAACTGGACATTCTGGAAGATTTCAACTGTTTTTTTGCATTTACATGTTTGCAAAATTGTGCTTCTTGGAAATCATCTACCAAAGGGTATCTCTTGCTGACACTTTTGGTCACTTATTGCTGTAGTGATGACAGAATACTCATGTCAAGCCTTGAAAACAGAATAAAATCAACCCCAATGGCTTTAGCTTCTTCTTAGTCAGATGTGCTTCCACAGATTCGAGGTTGCAGGGGAGAAGAAAAAGAAGTTGTTGATTGGGTGAGAAGACTGATATTATTTCTAGTTCTTTTTCTTTGTAAATGTCACATGGATATAAGAAAAGTCTTCCAATTTTTATACCTTAATTTCTTCAACTGTTAAAATCAGAATAAAATCTGCAATCCCCATGTAATTCCTACTCAAAATAACTATTATAAACTTTAAATCTTTGCATGACAATACCTTTTAAAAAAACTACCAGGCCCATATAATTTTACAAGTGACTTCTACTAAGTCTTCAAAAATCAAACAGCCACAACGTAGAGAAACAAAATATAAGGATTAATGTACTATTGTTAATAAATAAGATAGGAAAATTTAAGCCAGTAAAAGCATTGGCTGATTTTATTTATAAACATAAATTCAAAAGTCTTAAATGATATATTTCCAATATAATTTCAGAATATATAAATACATTCATCAAAACTAACAAGAATTTCTTCCAAATATAGAAAGATATTTTATTATTTTGAAACAAATATTAAGGTAATTCACCACATTAACAGATCAAAGGAGAAAAAAACTATCATTCCAATATGTACAGAAGAAAAAAAGTTTGATAAATTTTAAAACCATTCATAACAATAAAAATGAATTCTAAGTAATCTAGGAATAAAAGAGAGCTTCAAATCAGTTCACCAAAAGATATTGACCCAAATCTACAGCCACTATGATACTAAATGGTAAACATTGAAAGTATTCATTTAAGAACAGAAATAAAAAAGGCTGTCATATCTGTGTCTAAACAGTGAGCTATAATAATTAATTGAATAGGATAATCAAAAAGATTAAGAATATAAAAAGATCACAAAACAAAGGTAGAAGAAATCCTGGCATTTTGAGAATGATGTGCTTGTCTACATGAATTATCCCAAAAATTCACAAATATGCTATTAGAATTAATTGGAGAATTCAGAAGATGAATATATAAAAATCATTTTAATGATCTTCATTTTCATGTATTATCATAACCAATTAGGTAATTTAATTTTTAAGAAGGTACTACCTACACAAAAAATATAACTTATAATGTACCTAGGAATAATTTAAAAAATTATAAAGCTTTATTGGAGAAGGTAAAAGATATACAGAAAAGAAGAGCCCTATCATGGTTCTGGGTAGAATGATGCACTATCATAAAGGTTTTGATTTGTTCCTTAAACTATAAAATCAACCCCAAACTGAATCTGACATAGGCTTTTAATGAAAATATTTTAAAATTATAATGAAGATACTACCAAGAAAGGTCAAGACATATATACTCATAATAATATGATAATATACACATTATTGTTATCCTTATTCTTTGGGGAAGAAGTGGAGCCAAATCATTTAACAGTAAGTTGTAGAAATCATGACCCTCCATCTCTAAAACCTTCTCTCATAACCACTTAACAAAGTTTTAAAAATTGAACATTGCTACATCACTATTATGTAATATGGTTTGCATTCCTATTTCATGAATTATGTTCAAAGTGTCATTTATAGCAACGTTTCCCTCTGAATCAGCATCTAATGCAGAGATTTACATTTAGTCATATTGTGTCTTTTCTCTCCCTTAATATCTAACATTTCCTCACTTTTCTTTGTCTTTTATGACCTTGGTGTATTAAAAGAGTACAGGCACAATGTTTTACAGTATTTCTCTCAATTTGGGTTTTTCTTGTTGTTTCTTTATAACTAAATTATGCCGTTGAGTTTTTGGCAGAAATATTACATATGTGGTATAGTATCTTTCTTAGAGTACCATGTCAGGAGGCACTTAATGTCAGTTTGCTCCATGCATGGTTATGTTAATCTTAATCACTTCATTAAGTCAGTTTGTTCTAAATTTCATTGCTATAAAAGTACCTTTTAATCATTTCATAATTAGTGAGTTATCTATTGGAAAATGCTTTGAACTTCTGTAGATTTCTTATTTACCAACAAACTTTAACCCTTAGGTTTTACCTCCATCAATAATATTTATCCGTGTCTATTTTTCGTATGATTTTTGCAAAATGGTGGTTTTTAAACTATTCTTTCTTCTAACTTTATTATACTTTTGTCATTTATTTTTGGGTATTAGTATAGATTATTTTCCATATATTATATTCCACGATATTTCCATATATTTTCCATATAATATATTTCCATATATTTTATATTAGTATAATATAATGTATGCATAATATATTATAATGCATTATGCCCATTCTTTTTTTTTTTAACTGTTGCAAAATTGGATACTTAGTTTTGTTTTTGTTTTTTTTTAATAGAGCAGTCATGGAGTCACAGCAAAACTGAGTGGAAAGTACAGAGATTTCCTCTAAACTTTCTGCCTCCATGTATTCATGGTCTTCCCATCATCAACATCTCTCCACCCCTAAAGTGACACATTTGTTAGAATTGAAGAACCTGCACTGATATATCATTATCACCCAGAGTCTTTAGTTTTACATTATGGTTCATTCTTGGTGTTGTGTGTTACATGAATTTCAAAAAATTTATAATGACATGTATCTACCTTACAGTGTCATACATAGTAATTTCACTGCTCTTAAAAATCTTTGCTCAGAATTAGAGAAAACTATTTTAAAGTTCATATGGTACCAAAAAAAGAGCCTGAATAGCCAAGACAATCCTAAGCAAAAAGAACAAAATTGGAGGCATCACATTACCTGACCTCAAACTATACTATAAGGCTACAGTAACCAAAACTGCATGGTACTGGTACAAGAACAGATACACAGAGACCAATGGAACAGAATAGAGAACTTAGAAATAAGAACACATGTACAACCATCTGATCTTTGACAAACCTGACAAAAAGCAGTGGGGAAAGGATTCCCTATTTAATAGGTGCTGGGAGAACTGGCTAGTCATATGCAGAAAACTGAAAATGGACCCCTTCTCTACAACATATACAAAAATTAACTCAAGATGGATTAAAGACTTAAGTGTAGTACCCAAAACTAGGAAAAACTTAGAAAAAAACTAAGTGATACCATTCAGGACATAGGCATGGGCAAAGATTTCATGACAAAAATACCAAAAGCAATTACAACAAAAGCAAAAATTGGCAAATGGGATCTAATTAAATGGAACAGCTGCACAGCAAAAGAAACTATCATCAGAGTGAAAAGACAACCTGCAGAATGGGAGAAAATTTTTTCAGTCTATCCATCTGACAAAGTCTAACACCCAGAGTCTACAAGGAACTTAACAAATTTACAAAAAAATCCACAACAACTCCATTGAAAAGTAGACAAAGGACATGAACCAACACTTGAAGTGTCGCTGCCAAAAAAACGTATGAAGAAAGCTCAACGTCACTGACCACTAGAGAAATGCAAATCAAAACCACAGTGAGATACCATCTCATGCCAGTCTAAATGGCTACTATTAAAAAGTCAAAAAACAACAGATGCTGGCAAAGTTGCAGAGAAGAAGGAATGCTTTTACACTGCTGATTGTAGTGTAAATTAGTTCAATCATTATGGAAGACAGTGTGGTGATTCCTCAAAGGCAAGAATACCATTTGACCTAGCAATTCCACTGTTGGCTATATACGCAAAGGAATATAAATCATTCTGTTATAAAGATACATGCCTTTGTATGCTCATTGCAGTACCATTCACAATAGCAAAGACAGGGAATAAACCTAATGTACATCAATGATTAATTGGATAAAAAAATGTGGTACATATACATCATGGAATACCATGCAGCCATAAAAAGGAATAAGATCATGTCCTTTGCAAGGACATGGATGGAGCTAGAAGTCACCATCCTCAGTGAAGTAACACAAGAACAGAAAACCAAACACCATATTTTCTCACTTATAAGTGGGAGCTGAACAATGAGGAGATATGGTCACATTGAGGGGAACAATACACACGGGGGCCTGTTGCAGGGGTGCGGTGGAGGGAGAGCATCCGAAAGAGTAGCTAATGGATGCTGGGCTTAATCCCTATGTGACGGGATTATCTGTGCAACAAACCACCATGGTGCACATTTACCTAGGTAACAAACCTGCATATCCTGCACATATATTGCTGAACTGCTGAAGAAAACAAATACCTTCTGTGCTCTTTTTATTTCACTTTCCCTCTTAAATCCTGGCAACCGCTGATGCTCTTTAGTTTTGTCGTTTCTAGAACGTCATATAGTTGGTATCATATGGTTTGTCACCTTTTCAGATTGGCCTTTTTCACTTAGTTATATGCATTTAAGTTTCCTCCAGTACCTTTCATGGCTTGATTGCAAATACTTTCTTCTGGTCTGTGACTTGTTTTGCGCTTTCCTGACAGTTATCACAGAGGATAAATTTTTAATTTTAATGAAGTCCAGCTTATTTTTTTTTTCATGATCATACTATCTAAAAATTCATTACCAAATTAAGGTCACCTAGATTTGCTATGTTGTCTTCCAGGACTTCTACAGTTTACGTTTTACATTTAGGTTTGTGATCCATTTTGAGTTAATTTTTGGGAAAGGTGTAAGACCTGCATCTAAATTAATTTTTTTGCATGTGTATATCTAGTTATTCCAGCAGCATTTGTTGAAAAGTCTATCTTTTTTTTTTTCTTTTAGAGACAAGTCTCATTCTGTCACCAGTCTGGTGTGCAGTGACACAATCTCAGTTCACCACAACCTGTGCCTCCTGGGTTCAAGTGATTCTCCTGCCTCCGCCTCCAGAGTAACTGGGAACACAGGTATGTGCCATCATGACCAGCTAATTTTTGTTTTTTTAGTGGAGATGGGGTTTCACCATGTTGGCCAGGATGGTGTCCATCTCCTGACCTTGTGATCCGCCCACCTAGGCCTCCCAAAGTGCTGGGACCACAGGCATGAGCCACCGCGTGTGGCCGAAAATTCTCTTTACTCTGTTTTATTGCCTTTATTATTCTGTCAGTGACTGGTTGACTTTAATTATGTGGATCTATTTCTGGGATATCCATCATGTTCCGTTGATCCATTTGTCTGTTCTTTTGCCAATACCGTACTGTCTTGATTACTATGACTGTGAGAGTAAGTCTTGAAATCAAATACAGCCTGATCTTCAACTTTTTACTGCTTTTGCCTCCCCTTATAAACTTTATAATAAGTCTGTTGATGTTTACAAAATAATTTTCTGGGATTTTCTTGGAATTGCATTGAATTCATAGACCAAGTCGGAAAGAACTGACATTTTAATATGGAGTCTTCCTATCTATGAACATGAGATATTTGTCCATTTATTAACTATTTGATTTATTCACAGTTTTGTAGTTTTCATCAAATAGTTATTACATATAATTTGATAAATTTATACCTAAGTATTTCATTTTGGGGTGTGCTAAGTGTAAATGGCATTGTGTTCTTAATTTCAAATTCTTCTTGCTTATTGCTATTAAATAGGAAAGTGTTTGATTTTTTTATGTTAACATTGTATCCTGTAATCTATATTCTTCCTATAATCATTTATTAATTCTAGGAGGTTTTTGTCGATTCTTTCAGATTTTCTACCTAGACAGTCATACTCTCTGTGAACAAGCAGTTTTATTTCTTCTTTTCCAATTAGTACATCTGTTAGTTCCTTTCTTTTTCTTATTGCATTAGAATTCCAGTATGATGTTCAAAAGCAGTGATGAGAGGAGACATCTGTCTCTTTTTCCTAACAGTGAGAAAGTTTCAAGTTTGTCATATTAGGTATAATGTTAGCTGTAGGGATTTTGTAGATATTCTTTATCTAGTTGAGAACATCCCTTTCTATTCTTAGTTTCTGTTTTCATTACAAATAGGTCTTCCATTTTTTTTCTACATTCTTTTTTCTATATTTATTGATATGATTGTGTGGTTTTTCTTCATTAGCTTGTTGATATTATGGGTTACATTAATTGATTTTTGAATTTAAGCCAGCCTTGCATGCATACTTGAGACAAATTCCACTTGGTTGTGATATACCATTCTTTTTTTACATTGTTGGACTCAATTTGCTAATATTTTATTGTGGATTTCTGCATCTATGTTCATGAGAAATATTGGTCTGTAAGTTGCATTTTGCTGTAATTACTTTGTCTGGTTTTATTTCAGGGTAATGCTGGTCTCATAGAATAAGTTAGGAAGTATTACATCTGTTTCTATCTTCTGAAAGAGATTGTAGAGTGTAGAGTACTGGTATACATTTTTGTTAATTTTTGGTAGAATTCACCAGTGAACTCATTTGGACATGTTCCTTTTTGTTTTGAAAGGCTATTAATTACTGATTCAAGTTCTTTAATAGATATAGGCCTGTTTAGAGTGTCTATTTCTTATTGTGTGGGTTTTGGCACATTGTATCTTTCAGGGAATTTGTTCATTTCATCTAAGTTATGACATTTGTGGGCATAGAGTTGTTTATATTTTTCCTTTATTATCCTTTTAATGTACATGTGGAACATGTGATCATGTAGGTGATGTCTTCTCTTTAATTTCTGATATAGTCATTTGTGTCGTCTCTCTTTTCTTTCTACATTAGTTAGCTTAGCTAGAGGCTAATTGATTTTATTAATCTTTTCAAAGAAGTTTTTGTTTCATGGTTATTCATTTTTTGATGCTTAAAGTTTCACAGATTTGGTTAATGGAAGTCTCATCAAACTGGCTCCTGTGTTCTTTTTTCTATATTTTATTTTCTGAGCACTTTCTGGAGCAATAAGATATTCCTGGCCCATCTGAAACTTTCCCTGAACCAGTCCTAGAATCAGGCGTTTTTCCTAGGCTCTTTGGTTACTTTTAGTAAGCAATTTTATTTGGAAACCAAGATCTAGGAGATAGAATTTCTTATTATTTTGGAGTATTATTGCTTCTAGGCTTGCAAACTCCTTTTATATCTAAAGTTGAAAAAACCTTTATCAATTTTAAATTCATTTCTTTAAAGTGGCAAATTAAAATAAAAAACTGGCACCACACAGTTATCAAGGAGATAAATAAAATGGAAACATTTTATTTGATGGTGCAAGTGTAAACCATTGTGAAATTGAATATAATTTTTTTTAACATAGTCACCCTAAAGATGCTCTTCCATAAATTCAAAAAGAAGCATGTCTAGAAATGTTCACATTGCATGACTTATTTTAGCCCAGATATGGAGTGTGATAAATAAACTCTGGCATAGCCATCATAATCATAAAATGAAACCCTTTTTAGCAGTTAAAACTTGTGAAGTGGAAATTCACTTTTAATACATAATTCAAACATAAAATGTTGAAAAGAAAAAAGTTTTACAAAATACACCTACAATAGGATATTATGATTTATCTAAAATATACAGCAATGCTATTTATGGTTTATATGTATATTTATATGTATTTCCTTCATAAAAACATAAATTAAACTATTAAGGGAAAACTACAGATTAATGGTTGCTCTGAGAGGAAAAAAAAAAGATTGGGTGGGGCCTCAGTATCTCTGAAGTTTTATTTTGTAAAATTAACAGAAATATACACTTTATAGATCTTTAAAGTATTTCATAATTTATACAAATTTAAGTTATTTTATACCTTATAAGGGATTTTTGACTAGCAGTGTAGACATTTAGCAGAACTATTAAGGAAAATACAGGTTGGATAATTAGAGAAGTGGGAATCTAGAAACTGAGCACTGTTCTATCTGACTGTTTTGACTCAAGCATTTCCTTTTTGGAGGACAATGTAAATTTCTTCAGCTCTCCCTAAAATCCCCCACTGCCACCCCTATTTTGCAGTGTCATAGAAAAATGTGGAAGTGGTGTTTTTCTGTGAGAAGGAATTAAGTCTGTAATGTGTTTTTAAATCATTTTAAGGTATAAGGGAAATAATTTCACATTACCATGAAATGGATATGTAGGTATTAAATCCTGAACTCGGAAAAATCTAGAAAATATAATATTGCAAAGGAGGGGGTTCATTTCAACTGAATCTTCTTTTAGAAGATATTATAGGCAGCATAACGAGGAACTTCAATTGTCTGAGGGAAAATTAATATTTCAGAAAATGAATCAAATGTGGCAGATCTAAAGTAGAGGCTGTAAAACTACTTACTGATAGAAGAAACACAGAAGGGGGAAGAAAGTACCCTGTGAGAAATAGGCCGGTTGCTTTCATAGGCCACAATTACGAAATAAGAAAAAGGCATAAGAATATTTCTCTTCCAGAAAAAAAAATGATGACAAAGAAAATGGTGATTTCTCTTAGTGTGTGGGTGGACTGGGAAAGTAAAAACCAAGCAAAATTAAGAATGGTGCAGGGCTTGGAGGGGCCCCCTTGGAAGGACCTTTATATATTTATAAAATAATATAAAGAACAATAACTAAACCACAAATTAGCCATAGACTCTAACCGCATTTCTAATTATTTATTTGTCTTTAGTAAGACACTTGACTTCTCTGAGATCCAGCTTCCTCATCTGTAAATAAGGAAGATGCATTCAGTTATCTCTTAAGTATGTTCCTACCTAAGCATTTTGTGATCTATTAAATTCAAATCATTTACTCAACAGATACCATAGTTATCAAGTGCCTGTAAGGTACAAGATTTTTTTTCTAGGTGCTTTATATATATAATCTCATATCATTCTCAGGAGTGAGCTATTACAAAGTTCTCAAAGAGGTCTCAAAACTTATCAGGGTTTTATAACTTGTTCGAGGCCACTGACCTAATTGGTGGTGAAGCTGGAATTTGAGGCTGGGTCTCAATTCCAATGTTCATGCTCTTTCATTATTCCACCTATGCTACAGATATTGACTAAATAAAATATTTGATAATGTGCAAATGAGATTGTGGCTAGCATAGAGCAAGAATGCAAAAAGTGCTGTACTGAAATATTTTTGCATTTCCAGAATTATTTGGAAAGACAATATTTATTTTCAAAATGTAAAAAGTCCTTTTGAGAACGTGGTCCTTATTTACTACTAGATTTAGTGTGATTTTACAATCTTATTTATCCTAAGATTATAAGATTTAGTGTGAATTATATTAATCAGAGCTGCATTTAACTCAGGTATCACCATTTCTTTGGAATTTCAATTGGGTAGAGGAGGAAGAAAAGAAAACATATGGGGAAGTGTGTAAATTATATAGAATGGAAGAACTCAAATAGCCGACAAGCAGCATAAAAGTACTTGAAAGCTTATGAGACCAAAGAGAAGAAACTTTGACTGTAAGAAGTGCTCAAATAGGAAGAATAACAACCAAAAAATTGTACTTCTTTGAATTCTTAAAATGCTGTTATAAACTAATGCCCACAAAACACTGAATTAACACATTAAGGTCCTTCAGACAGCTGAAGACCAAATTTCCCCAGTTCAGCTTATTCTTCTCTTCCTTGCACTTAACCATTCCTTAATTTATTCAATAAATACTTTAGATATTTTCAGACTAATCTTATCTCTGTGATTAAATCTCATTTTTGTATTGAGGAATGGTGGGATTGGGAAAAAGAAGAAAAAAAGAGAAAGATAATGAAAGAGCAGACATTAAATAAGATGAAATAAACAGCTACTAACTCACCTCCTTCCCTTCCTTTAGAATATTAATACGATGAGATTTCCTAAATTTATCAACATGTAGGATTTTGGAATCTACCCTCCTCATCAGCCATCCAATGCCTGGAGTCTGCTCTAACAAAATGGGCAATATTTAGTAAAGAATAACAAAGAAAGAAATGGCCTTATTCATTTGTTCTTGCTTCTTTTACGTCCTAATTATCTTGCTTCTTTTACTTTTCTATTTTTCTTTTTCTTGAAATAAAGGAAAAATTATTGAGATTAAATTATAGAAAGCATAAATGAGATAAATAAACACTGTTCCTCACATTTCAGTTCCTATGAAATATTAACCTTACAAGCATATGCAGAAAAATGGGTCTCTATTTTTTAAACAAATTTACAAAGACTTCAGGAATTTTTTTTAGATTCAAGCAGAAAAGAACTAAGTCTCAACTGTCCTAATATTTTAAGTCTAAAGTGATTTGGGTTTAAATATATACTTTTTTAAAAAGTATGTATTCAAAGCCTGATTTAGAACACACTCATAAAGACTCTAATAGCTACGTTTAAATTATCAGAGGCCTTGGTGAGTCTGTTTTCTGTTTCTGGATCATTTACATTTGTCTGTTTGTTTGTTGGGTGGTTTTCATACTGGGTTCAAGTCTTAATATTCTTCTAAATTACATCTCAACCCATGCTTCATATAAATGGCCTGGTGGAAGGATGCAATAAAAGTGCACTTTGCAATACTGAGTCCACTCATGCCGTTAGAGAAAGCACAATGTCAGCACTTTCATTCCCATTATACACCCTATTTATTCTGAAATTATATAGACAGCCATAAAAATTTGCTTGTCTGCAAGGTATTAGCTCAGCCCACGAATAAACAATTAGATAAAAACCATAACATGGCTAAGACAATTGATTAAGAGTAAAGTTTGGTCCAACTGTGTATGTGACCTGGGTTCGTTGCCATTTCACAGGGATTCTTTCTGCCTTAAGAAACAAGGTACTAGATAAGCGTTCCCAGGTGAGGAGAAAAATACCTAGGTATAGACACAGATGTCTGAGGCTGGCTATTTGTTTGTTTCTTTGCCTAAGTTGGGAAACAACAACAACAAAAAGTAGGATGGGTATAAAATTTACACTTTGCTGATGTTTTAGTGTCACCCCTGTCACCAATGTGATCAGAATCCTTGACCAAATAAATATCAGGCAAATTGTCATGACAGACTCCCAGACTTATAAAAAGTTCATCTTACCAATCAAGGAGTAAACATTTCATAATTCTGTAGGACAGGCATCAGTCACGTTTTTTTTTTTTAATCAATATTCTTTTACTTTGTATTTAGGACAATATTAAGTAAGAACTACTGGCCACATTGATTTCTCAACTACTGATGCTATCTTAGTCCAAGATTCTGTAACAAAATACCATAGATCTGGTGGTTTATGACAGATACTTATTTTTCATTGTTCTGGAAGCTGGAAGTCTGAGGTCAGAGGTAAGGGCCCTCCTCAGGGTTTCTAGACAGCCATCTTTTCACTGTATCCTTTCATGGCAGAGAGAGAGCAGCTTGTCTCTCATCCTCTTCTTACAAGGACACTAATCTCATCATGGGGTCCCACCTTCACATCTAATCTAAACCTAATTCACAAAGGCTCCATCTACAAATATCATCACCTTGGAAGTTATAGCCACATATGAATTTTGAGAGGGCACATTCAGTCTATAACAGATGATAAGGTTTTCTCTTGAGGTTGATCTATTTTCAGAACTTACAGGAGATTCCAGAAGCCCACTGTTTGTGACCAACTACTTCTCACAGGATCCAGTTTCTGTTTTGCTCTCTGTAAATGATCAATTTTACAGCCAGGATGATTGACAATGGTGACACTTATTGAACTATTTCATTTTTCATTTGAATCATAGAAGAGTAATCCTTTTTTCTCCTCTTAACACACAATATTATAAAGTATCAAGTATATTTTAAAAAATCTCATGACATTATATAAACATTCCATGCTTTGTTATATTCTTGAAGCCACACTGTCAGGATTTTAATTCCTGTTTTGCAACTTACTACTTACGTGACTACGGGCAAGCCACTTAACCTCTCCAACCCTCACCTTCTTTACCTCTGAAGTGGGGATAAAAATAGCATAAGCTCATAGATTGTTGTGAATGTTATGTTAACTGACAAATAGTACGTACCTAGAATAATGACCGATATACTAACAACTAAATAATTACTAGTTTGGGAATGAAATGACCTAAGCCTTACTGGCCTGTACTTTCCTAGCGAGAGTTCTCCAAATTCACATATAAAGAAACCATCTCATTGGTAATAGAAAAGAAATCCCCTAGTTCATGTTCCCAGATTATCCAAGTGTCTATGACACACATGAAAAGTAAAATAGAAAGAGGAAAAGACAATTGATTCTTCCTTCTTGTTTGGAGTCACAATTGTTAAGCTTCAGCTGATAATATAAAAACAGAGTATTTGCATCCTTTCAGAATTGTATCAGCTCATTTCCACATGTTGAATAGTCAGATCAGACATGAAAATATTTACCTTAAGTATTAGTCAATAATTATCCATTTTTTCCTTTTAGAAAGTTGAACAAATGCAACCATTAGTGTTACATTTAGTACTTTTATTCTGGTAAAATATTTCATAAAATAGTTTCTCACTATTTAGTTATAATTAACTATTTAGTTATAAATTATAACTAGTTATAATTAACAATAATTTACCTAACATCACAAAAAAGTTTAAAAAAATAAAGATGAAGTCATTTTAATCAAGTCTAGACACACTTATAGATTGATTTTGGCAAAATTGATTTTGTTCAAAAGCAAACTAATATTTCCTTTGATTTATCTGAAATAAGGAACATTCCATTTTCTTATAGACAGTTATGAATTGCAGTAGAAATGATAATCCAAAAGTGATGTTGGTTTGCCTTATATAAAAGTAAAACTATAAAGCTGCTTAAATTACCCCTTCACACTGAAAAAACCAGCAAGTTCTACTGCTCCAAATTGCCAGTATTTGAAGTATTAAGAAAATGATCACACTGAATATCAGGTTCTTTTAGAGAAGTCCGTTAACAGTTAAGCTCAGTCATCAAATGGCTTCTCCATCACATGAGAATGTAAGCTACAAAGTAGATTTCATCTGTAAAAAGAAATGACTGATGTACAAATGTTTCTCTGGTGTTCAAGATATGTGCTTGTATTACTGGGTAAACTGCAGTAATTGCCCTACTTCCAACAGAGTGCAGAAGAGGTGAACCAAGAAATTTGTATTGACAGAGGATGGAAAATGTCAATAATCCTAGGGAAGAGAGAATGCAAAGTCTTAGGCAGAGAGGAGATGCCACAGACAGAAATATACCATAGCAGATGTCTGGGAATAAAGGGAGAACTGGAATCAAGACACAGGATATTACTGACTGCTTAAGGTCCAGTCTACTGGAGAAGCTCAATTGATTAACCTCCTCTGTCTCCAACACCCTTCCCATAGGCCTTCATTCCTCCTGACCGCACAGTGAAGTTGTCAGTCTCCCAGCACCTTACCTGTCTCAACCTCCCTTGTGCATATTCTGTGACATACATAAACACTGAGGTTTTTGTGATTGACATAAGTCAATCACGTTTTAAATGAATATGAGCAAGAAAAAAAAATGAATGCTAGCTGCTTTGGGAGCAATTCCTTCTCTCTAAAAACTTTCATGAAAAGATCCAAATTAAAGAAGAACATGAGTAAGAGAAATGAGATCCACATGATAAACAATGAGAAATTTTAGCTAAATCTAGAGAACATTAGATGAGATTAGAGAAAAAAAATAAATGTGTTTCATTTGCCTAAGAACAGTCTGCATAAGAAATAACCAAGGTAATACTGGTGGAACCTTGTCCAATCTTTAATAAACAGGGTAAGTTTAGAGGTGAATCCAGCTGTAGGGCAATCAGGGGACCTTCAAACTCACTGATGCTTATAGGATGGGTTCTGTTTGCTGAAGCTACACTGAGCTGCAAGCCTCCTGCTCTGATTATAAAAGGGAACCAGCTCTGATTATAAAAGGGAACTGGCTTTTGACAAGAGCAGCTGTGTCAGGTCCAAAACAGAGTTCCTGATGGTTTGGGAAAACATGAAACAGAAACTCTTCTTTGCAGAGGTAAACTTTCCTATTCTAGCTCTAATTTTCTCTTTATTCTCAGGCTGCCATATCTCTGAATTTACATAGTGAATGCTTCCAATTCAGATGAAAGTTGAAAAGAAAATAATAGATATACTGTAATTTCAGATAGATATCCTCACCAATCCCAAAGGAACCTTATTTCTATTTCAATTTATTCATCCTTATCAATGAGATTAATACTTTCCAGTAATTAGGAAAAAAAAATCACTTATCTTTAAAAAGACAATATAATATGTTCCAGGAAATCAGACCAAATACATCCTCCAAAATAGAGTACTGCAAAAAAGAAAAAAAGACATTTTCAAATGTTTATTTTATATTTTAACGAGATTTGGAGATATTGTATCTATAAAACCAGAATAGCCTTACGCAAAAAGGGGAAAAGGTGAGGAAAATCATTCATTCAATAGGTCTTTATTGTTCAGCTGCCTTGTTGAAGACACTGAGCTGAGCTCTGAAGACACTGTTGTACATGATGAAAACACACTTCTTGCTCTTAACAATGTTTGCATTTAAACGGTGAGCTATTCCCCTAGTCAAAATTAATTGGAATTACTTGCAAGTGCTTGCAGTGTTATGGAGGTGAACTGTACTATCTCTGTAACAGATGCACAGATGACAGTAGGCTGTCAACAGAATTTTTGGAATCATGGAAGACTTTCCTGAGCAAGTGACATTTAAGCCAAGAAGGAAAATATGAGTTGGAATTAGCCAGACCAAGACTTGAGGAAAGTGTGAAGTAGATAAAGGAAAAGTCAGATAGAAAGCATTAAAAATAAGAAAAATTAATGGCATGTTCAAAGAAGAAAGAGTCCAAGAGGTCAGGAGAAGAGAATGAGGAGGAAAGATACAATTAGGCTGAAGAAGGAAACAAGAGCTAGCTTATCCAGAGACCAGGAAGAATGCTGAGGATTTTGAAATTTACCCTGGAAACAATGTTAAATAGACTAATAGAACAGAATAGAGGGCGTAGAAATCCACATGCATACAGACAATTCATTTTGACAAAGTTGCCAAGAGCACACACTAGAAAAAGAAGTCTCTTTAATAAATGGTGCTGGGAAAACTGGATATTCATAGGCAGAAGAATGAAATTAGATTCTCATAATTCACCGTATACACAAATCAACTCAAAATAGATTCAGGACTTAAATGTAAGACCTGAAACTATGAAACTGGGAAATGCTATAGTGTATTAATCTGCTCAAAGATTTCTTGGATAAGATCTCAAAAGCTCAGGCAACAAAAAGAAAAATAAAGAAATGGAATTCACATCTGGCTAAAAAGTGTCTGCATAGCAAAAACAAACCAAAAAACAACAGTGTTAAGAATCAACCTGTTGAATGGGAGACAATATTTGCAGACTATCCATTCAACATGGAATACATAAATAACATATAAGGAACTCAAACAACTCAATAGAAAAAAATAATAATCTGATTTTAAAATAGGGAAATACCTGAAAAGGTATTTCTCAAAAAACAACGTATGAATTGCTAACAGGTATATAAAAAAATGTTCCACATCACTAACAATCAGGGACGTACAAGTCAAAACAGCAATGAAGTAGGATGTCACCCCAGTTAGAATAACTATTATCAGAAGTGCAATAAGAAATGCTGGTCAGGATGTGAAGAAAGGGGAATGCCCATATACTGTGGATGAGGACGTAAAGCAATACAACCATTACGGAAACCAGTATGGAGTTTCCTCAAAAACTAAAAATAGAACTATCATATGATCCAATCTGGAAATCTTACTGCTAAGTGTGTGTGTGTGTGTGTGTGTGTGTGTGTGTGTGTAAATATATACACCTAACAGAATATATATATATAATCCATATGTCAAAGAAATATCTGCACTCTCATGTTTACTGTAGTACCATTAACAATAGCCAAGATAGGAAATCAACCTAAGTGTGAAACAAGGGATGTATGGATAAGTAAAATGTGGTACATATATACAATGGGAAATTATTCATTCATAAAAAAGAATGAAATCTTGCTATTTGCAGCAACATGTATAGAACTAGAGGTTGTTATGTCAAGTGAAATAAGTCAGTCATGAAAAGACAAATATGGCATGTTCTCATTCATACGAGGGATCTAGAAACCTTACTTTCGTGGAGGTCGAGAGTAGAATGGTGGTTACCAAGGGCTGGGAAGGGGACAGACATAGAAAAGATGAAGAGAAGCTGTATAATGGGTCCAAGAATTTACTTATGTAGAAGGAATTCCTTCTAGTATTTAATAGTTCAGTAGGAAAATTATAGTTAACAATAATTTATTGTATATTTCAAAATAGCCAGAAGAAAATAATTGTAATGTTCCCCACAAAAAGAAAAGATAAATATTTGAGGTGATGGATATCCCAATTGTCCTCATCTGATCATTACACATTATATACATGCATCAAAATGTGGTATGTACCCCCAAGATATGTACAAATATATAAAAAATTTTATTTTTAAGATATATCAAATATATCTTAAAAACAGAAATAGAATAATGGAAAAAAACTGAAGAGCTATGAGCAAGAACATGAAAATATCAGATTTGTATTTAGAATATCATTTTGGCAAATCTACATATGGAAAACAGATTCACAAAGATTAAGGGGATATAAAAGGAGACAAGTTAGGAAGCCATTCAAGCAATAAAGATGAGAGTCGACAGTTAATTACTTGATGTAGAAGGGAGACATCTAGATAGAATGAAGGGAGACATCTAGATAGAATGGGCTCTTGAAATAATTCATAGAAATGAAAGCGTTATTCCTGATGAAAATCTACAATGGAGAAAATTAACAGTAAATTGAAAAAAAATACTTCAATTTTAAGTGAAATTGTGACATCTCTAAAATTAGGATGAAAAGACAAAAAGCATGATTATGATGAGAAACATATTGGGGGAATAGGCCTAAAAGGGAACATTAGGGAACCTAAGAGGTGGGAATGGCCAAATGGAACAGAAAAAAGTACACAAATAAATAATATAGAATGGTACACACACCACAAGTGTATTATTCAGTGATAAGAAAGTAAACTATTAAGCTACAAAAAGACATGAAGGAGCTATAAACACATATTGCTAACTGAAAGAAGCTGATCTGGAAAAGATACATGCTGTGTGATTTCAACTATATGACATTCTTGAGAAAGAAAATCTACAGAGACAGTAAAAAAGTTAGTGACTGCCAGGATTTCAGCAGGAGGGAGAAGGGATGAACAGGCAGAGAACAGGAAAATTTTAGGACAGTGAGTAGTGGTGGGTACATGACATTATGTTTTTATATCAAAACCCATAAAACTAGGCAATGCAAAAACTAAACCCTAATATTAGCTACAAACGTTAGTTAATAACACTGTATCAAGATAAGTTTATCAATTGTAGCAAATATACAATACTAATGCAAGATGTTCATGGATAAGAGGTGAGGAAGAAGAGGTATATGGAAAGTCTCTGTGCAACTGCTGTAAAAATAAAGTCTAATAAAACATAAGAACACATTTAAAATTCAAAGAAATGCCAGCAGAATTTAAAGATAAAAATACTTACCAAGTATCTGGCAAAACAGCTTAGCCTTAAGTTTATGACATCAAAAGAAAGTAGCGCCAGACTGAAAAATGAGGTGTTTGGTAGTAATAAAGTCAGCTAAAGGAGAAACATTTCTGTTTTTCCTTTAGAAAGAGCACAGGCGAGAAAAAAAAAAAAAAAGGTTAATATGGATCCTCTAGATCAGCCTTTCAAATGGGCAAAAGACAAAGGAAAAGATATCCAGAACATCATAAGGAGAAAGTAGAGGCCATGCCACAGGTCAAAGAGGAGTGAACGTGGAAAGACAGCATATTCTTACTTCTGTTCTTTGTGACATAATTGCACAAGATATGACAGCAGGTGATGCAAATACAACTAAAAGCCAAATAGTAAATCAAATCTCTCAGGAAAAATCAGATGTTTAGGCTAGAAAGTGAAATAAAGAGAGATGATACCCAGAAAACATAAATACGTGCTAAAGAAATAAACATTCTCAAAATGGCTCATCTCCACAGGTTGACAGATCTTGTTAGAATGTTCTGCACATCAGCCATGAACTAATACATTCTGGGGCTCAAGAGGAAAACTAACAAAACCTTTCTTCTTCTTGCCTTCTTCTAAAATAATCTATTATAAGTGGATTCAAAATGTTTCTTGACAACCGGTTATCCCTCAGAGGTTAAACTCTGCCATTCTTTCCTAAGAATAACCCTTTTATCTATCTATCTATCTATCTATCTATCTATCTATCTATCTATCTATCTATCATCTATCTATCATCTATCTATCTATCTATCTAAGATCAAATACTTCTCAGCCATTGAGTCTTTTGCACAGTGTCTTCTTATGCTGTCTATAGTGGTTTTCCATAGTAAGAAAGACTGGAAAATTAAAAGTGCTAGACTATCTTTGCAATACATTGGCTGGATCAAGAAAACTGGGCATCTTTCAATATCAAACTGTGAAAGAATCACAATATGAGACAACATTGGTGATAGTGCTGAGTCTCACCTTTCCCTCACCACACACTAAAAACCAACTATTCATGAGAACATTTGGGAGGATTAACTACTACCTGAAATGCTAGGAGTGTGTCATTCTCTAAGACTTTCTATGTAACCACCCTTCTTTTTGAGACGAAGTCTTGCTATGTCACCCAGGCTGGAGTGCAATGGCACAATCTCAGCTCACTGCAATCTCCATATCTTGATGGAGTAATTCTGCCTCAGCCTTCTGAGTAGCTGGGATTACAGGCATGTGCCACCACGCACAGCTAATTTTTGTATTTTTAGTAGAGATGGGGTTTCACCATATTAGTCAGGGTGGCCTCAAACTCCTGACCTCAGGTAATCCACCAGCTTTGGCTTCCCAAAGTGCTGGGATTACAGGTGTGAGCCACTGCGCCTGGCTCTAACTGCCTTTCTTAACACATACGTATTAACAGTTATGAGAAAACAAGCTTATAATACAGAGGAAGGGAAAGGAGAATCTCCTTGTAAAAAGGGGCATAGCAAGCAAATGAATTTATCTTTATGCTGTTATCTTATTTCAGATGTGACAAAAACATGAACTTGCATAGATCTAGTTTTTCTTGGCTGAGTGGTCATTTCTCATTGTGAGTAAAGAAGAAAACAGTCATTTTCTATTCCTAATAGGGGATCTGCATCAGTCAATGTCACCATAAAGGCAATTTTAAGGCAGAAACAGGATCTGAGTAGATTTAACGAGTGAATATACTTTACAACAAAACTAAACTAGAGGTCAATAAATTCCCTGACAACAATTCCTCACTTATGTACATTAGGCTAAGTTCAGCAGATATAACATTGATTTTTATATAAATTCCAATAATTGTTTCTGAGAGGTGGAAAAAATAATAAGGAGGATACAAGGACATCTGTAGCACTGCACAAAACTTTTCTTTGATGAAGCAAGACCAAACAGAAGGATCACGGAAGATTAGTACAGAGTGAATCTTCAATCCACCTTGAATGTACGGTAAATAAGAAAGAAAAGACAGATTTAAAAAAACTTTAGCTTGAGTGTTAAATCATGTAGGATTTTAATCTCTGACATTTACTAAAACTGGGATGATTTACTGAATTTTAGCTAAGTACTAATTATAGCACTAATACTAGCCTCATCAAACTATTTCACAAGTTGCATCAAATAACTAAAATATACATGATGGTTCTTAATTCATTTGAGTGACACAGAAAGACATCTAGTCAAATTTTAAAGAGTAGATGATTCATAAAGTGACCCCTGTAAATATAAAAATTTAACATGTAACAAATAAGGCCTATGACTTCCAGTCAACTGCCAATCATTGGCTCAGTGAACTGTGGGCAGATGAGTAATTCTTATGGCACAAAACAAGTTGAACTGTGATTTTAAAAATTGTCCGGACTGGCCAGGAATCTCTGAGGTATTTTGGAGTGGAGCTGCCTGTGCTGGCTTACGATTAAAAATTCAATTAACTGTGTCTTTGGAGGGGATTGAATCTGTGATTATCTCACTACTTCTACTGTGCCTATTCTTCCACAACTGGCCTACTGGATTTCCATAATGGCATTAGAGAAGAGGAATAATAATGAAGGAACAGATCATCCTAGCATTGCTGTTCTACCCAGACGGTAATTTGGATGACTATATTCCATGAGAAACAAAACATTCCTTTGCGAAACCTGGCTGTGAGGCTACTGAGAGGTTACCCACTGTCTTGCATATGTTTATAATACGGTTCATCAAGCTAGAGAATATATCTAGTTTGTTACATGAAGCCCTTTAATATATTAGTGTAGAATTACATAATTTTATTTGATCATAAACATTAAACATTTAAAAATAATATTAAACATGCTTATTGCAAGACTTATCAGAGCCTTCAGTATAAAAAAGTGCATTGTGGGTCTCCAAGAAGTAAATAGAGTATGCAGTGTTTCTGCACTATGTGACTGTGCCACGTATTGCCAGACGGTGCAGCATATGTTCCTTCCAAGCAGCATGTTGCCAGACTAATTTTCGGTATTTCACATTTTAGAAAGCACTATATTTGAACAACCCACTGCTACATTACCAACTAAGACAGTAGAACAAATCTAACTGGAAGAAATTCAACAAGATGAACTAAAGGAAGAAATTCTTCCATTTTTTCATTGATAACCAAAGAAGATGAGTAAAATTCAAGTCAGAAAATATAGAGTCCCAAAATATAAATTTGAGGTCAAATAAACTTCCTTTGAATTTTTCTGCTTTGAATAAGTTTATCTTATTTGAAAAAAAAAGTATCCTTATTTAAAGCAATTAATTGGTAATAGGAATCACAAAGTTTACTTGTAGTAATTAATCAACTTGTTCCAAAATATGTGGATGCACTCAAAGCATGCACTCAATGATATTATTACTCTACAGAAGGTCCTCAAAAAAATGCTGAGGTTTTTACTGTTTCGTTTTGTTTTGTTTTTCCCAGTGAAGAGAAGAGGCAGCCAGCACTGGGCAATTTGACTGGCAGAATGTCCTTGTTTTGTTTTGCTTTAATGAATAGTTAAGAATGGCCTTGATCATTTTATCAAAACATTGGCCTGAATATATATAGCTCCCCATTGCTTACATTGCAAATGTGCTACATGAAAACAGTTGCTTTTGAAGAGTTTTAAAATAGTTCATTTTCTTAAGCAGGTAAATATCTCTCTCATAATTTTGTTCACTTTAACCATTTGCATAGGTACCCTCTCCGTGCTTTTTGCACAAAAAGAAAAGGTATTTGAATTATTCTAAGTTAATAAGGTATCCTGTAAATCCTGAAAGCCTCTAGATCTGAAAGAAGTAGCAAGAACTTGTGAGAAAATGGATAATTTTAAATTACCCAATGCACATGAATGTAGACTTTCCAGTTATACCTGAATACTTAAATAAAAATTCCCAGAGGTCTTTTGGCATGCACATTTTTGATCCTGCAAAAACTGATCATTTGACTCAGAATAAATGATCCATATCTGTAAATGCCAATTTTCAGAATATTCTAATATTAAAATTGAGTCGAATCCTTTAAAAATGCACGAGGAAAACCAAAAAGAACTCTTCTGTTAAATGGAAAACAAATGTCGCTATTTCTTTAGAGGCTTACAAGTCTCTGGCTCTCTAAATTTACTCAAATAGAGTCTAGCAAAATATTTATGCATAGACACAGGCTTAGGTAAAGAAGATTAACTGCTCTGATGGGTAAAAGAACTCTCCAGGTCGAAAGTTTTATCTGAAAAAAACTAAACACATTTTTATGAAACTTTAAGGACTTTTACAATAGTTGATTAAATATACAATAAATGAAATCTTACCACCAAAAACATGTTTCTCCTAAAAGCAGATGTAAAAAAACTGCAAAGAACTAATCTCTTCTCTTTTGTGTGTATTTTCTGTAAGACTTTTAAAAGATATGTTCATTGCTCTTAGTCAACATAATTATAAAAAAAAATGGAGTATATTCTTTGAGTCTCTATGAAATAATATTCCTAAAGGATTGAGATTTTAATCCTAAAGGATTAAACATAACTGTTTAATTCTATGTCATAATTAAATTACATGGGCAAAAGTTTGCATTAATTTTATGCAAATAAAAAAATAATAATTGCTGTCAAAGACATAATGCATGAGATAATTAAGGAGATGATTCTACACAGGCTATTGCAATAGAGAGAATTGTTATTAATGAATAAAACTTTTTCAAGGCAGAAAACTGGAGTTTTATAAAAGAGGGGAGCCATGAGGAAGGGCACAGGTGGGCCTTAGCATATGCAAGAATAAACTGGTCCTTTTCGGAAATTTCTCAGAGAAAAAATATGGAAGACAAATTTCAGAGAATAAGAGGTGGAGGAATTTCTCAACTGTTACTGTTTTCTGGGAATACGAGGCTCAAGTAAAATTCATCATTGTCAGTGCCACTTATCTAAAACTTTTAAAACTTTTGCTAATATAGTTATATACACAGTCTCAAAATTCTTTAAAATAGCATTCTCATTTTATAACTGCATAAATGTATGTAGTCAGGAATAATTTGGATTAGCATCGTAGCCTGTTACGGTGAAAATTCAACTGGGTATGAGAGAGTAACAGATGATTTTCTCACCTTCCTCAATATCCATAAAAACTCTGCCTCATAACAATGGAACAGCCACTTTCTACAATTTACTTTCAGGTTATGAGGAAAACAAAATTAACAATTTTGATTTTTAATGAAAGGGAAAAAGTCATCATCAGATGTTTAAGTTTTGAAATGACACACTGGCCTGACTGGGCTACTAGACATAGAAGAATAGGTTGGGATGGAAGAACAGGATTTCAGGCTTTGTTCTCTGCCTCCTTATGCTGGAAAGCAAGCAACATGAAGACAGAAATTCTTACCTATTTGTATTTATTGTCCATTCCTGGACACTCAGTAAACTTGATGTATAGTGGGCACTAAAATATTAGTTGAGTGAAATAAATGACACAAATTGAAGAGTACTGCTACTGGGTCAACATGATAAATATGCAAACTCTCATCTCAAACTCAAATTCTATGTACATTCAATAAAAAAAATTGAGTCATGAAAGTGGCATTGGTGGAAGAATAAAAACTATATATTCTTTCTAGCAAATATCATGTACCCTAGTAAAACTATCTTATTTCTTCAGGAATTTGTATTTTTTCTGTCTTTAAATTTCCTCAGGGAATATTATAAGATATATGCAATAAAAATATTCAACACTGCATCTCTTAAGACCATTTTCACTACTAATTCAGAATTCTCAATAGAATGTCTTAGATGAGAAATATCTCTGGGAAATTATAAATGAAAAAGTTTGGCTTCCTCTAAGGAACCAATGGCCTTTCTCTTACATGAATGTGATGATTACTTATTTAATCATATAACTCTTTTTGCTTTGGTTTCTGGGAAGCCCAGAGGCAAATTTGAAACCTCTTACAGTAAAAATGTTGATGAATTTATGTTTTTCAAAGTTAGTATATTAGTAAGTGCTTTCTTTTAGGCCACACATCTTTCATCAGGCACGTGGCAAAGCAACTTAACAACGTCACCTCAGTGTTTTATTATCCTGAATGAAAAGCTTTATGTTGAAGGAAAAGCAAGATTATTCTTATGCTGGATGAGACAGGGAAGTTACCCATGTTCATACAGCTAGTACACAGTAAAGCTACAATTCAAACTGTCATCTCTTATTGTCCAATTCTGTGTTCAGGAATGTACTCTCCTTTCCCATACTGCCTTCTTTTCGAGCTTGTTTTAATTTTACTTATATTTTGCATTTTTAATTGTTTACATTTTCTTTAATCATACTTATATTGTATGTGTTTGTTCAAGCTGTGTCCAATCCTCTGTAAAATGAAGTAGGAAATAAACATATAGGAATATGAAACTTAAAGTAACCATAAACTAAATGCCAAATGAGCAGCTAAGAACTTCATGTACTAATTCCATCGTAAAACTTCTCCATTATGCATTGAATGTGACTCCCTTCCTGTCTCCCACTAAAAAAGACATGTTGAAGTCCTAACTCCTAGCACCTCAGAATGAGAACTTATTTGGACATAGGGTCATTGCAGATGCAATTAAAATTAGGTCATACTGGAGTAGGGCCCCTAATTCAATATGACTGGTATCACAAGACGTGACCCAGAAAGACACACAGAGAAAAGAAGATGTGAAGAGACAGAGAAGAAGATGTGAAGAGACAAAGAAGAAGAATGCTGTGTGTTGATGAGACAGAGATTGGAGTGATGCCTCTATAAGCCAAGAACTGACAAAAATTGCAGCAAGACCAGAAACTAAGAGAAAGGCATAGAACAGATTCTCCCCTAAAACCAGTCCTTCAGAAAGAGCATAACCTTGATTTTGGATTTCTAGCCTCCAGTACCTCACAAGAATAAATCTTGGTTGTTTTTAGCCACCCAGGTTTTGGTACTTTATTATGTCAGTCCTAGAGAACAAATACAGCCTCCAAAAATGCTGCTAGATGGCAGATCAAATTCCTAGTTAATATGAAGAAGCCCAGCTATAGCAACTTTGGTACCAGTTAGAAAAACTGAAGGCAGTGCTTCTATATAATTGCAAGCATTTCTGACAGATGCTTATGGATATTGAATGGGACCAAAAAAAAGGGAATGTTTGGAGTTAGGAGTGGATAACTATCTCATTAAGCCATGACTGTCGAGAGAAGTTGAGTGGCTCTGGTACTGGCTATTATGCAGATCGGGCACAAATAACATAGCACAGTTCTCATGAATATCACTTTGGCTCATTACAGAATTCAACTCTGCAGCTTATTGAGTTTTAAAGAAAATTTTTGCAATTGCCCAATTAAGTAACAATTGAGTGAAGTGTTAAACTTAATCACCTCAATTTATCGCCTTAAAAACTTATCAGTGGGTCTTTATTTTCCCATCACAGACTATGAATCACACTGTCTTTTTCAGTCTTTATCTCCATTTAACATGCTTCACGGTAGAGTGTTCAACCTCATAAAAATACTTGGTTAAATTTGTTTTAAAAACATTTATGGAATGATTCAAATGATTTGGGAAAAATAACTGAAAAAGTGCAAATATTAGTGAATCGTCTTACTTGATTCTGACTTTACAACACAGGAGTATTCCCTAAATTCAGGAGGCAAAAACAAACACTGGAGTGAGGCCCTGATCTTCAAGCAGTCAGAAGGCAAGGGTAGCAAAGAATAATGAACATCTTTCTAACCAAATGAACCTTTTATTACGTATCCTCAGCTTCGGAATATTTCATCAGTGCTTCACTGCAACAGAAATTACTCTATTTTTTTCGGATAATACTGATGATTACATGATAATGATTATTCAGTCAGAAAATGTGTTCTAAGGAGGATAAAAATACAGGTTATGGTGAGGAAGCCACAGCACCAGGCTTTGATTCCTCAGAACAAGACATCTGATAGACATGTTGTCTCATTGTTTTAAGAAGATTGAAGTTTGCAGTAGAAGTTCGATCATCTTTTAGAATATCTTGTTAAATCCTACTTTTGGTGCTTGTCTGTTACCGAACAGTCTCCAGCCTTCACAGAAAGAAAAGGAAAAAAAATACACACAACAAAACAGTAGTCTAAGGTGCTTTCCACAAGGCTTATGTAAAGATATTATCATGGTATTTTATGCTATATCAATAACTTTTCCTACTTCAATAAACATTTTATTTCAGAATTTTTTGTAAAACATAGCTAAAATTTATCAAAATTATAAAATGTATGCTAGTTATCTTCAGGGTCTATGAAGAAAATTATTTTGTGCGGTTTGCTAGTTTGTGAATGAAGAGAAGCTTCACATTTCTCTGTGTTTACACTTATTTTATCAGAAGTTGATTCCATTGTTGGTCTCCTGTCCCTTATGTGGTTGCCAGCTACCTCCTTCATCTAATAGTTCTAAGTTATATTATGGTTTTTTGTATGAGCATCCTTTGCAACTCCAATTAACTATAAATTTTCTTTAAAATTTTCTGTATTTTTCTGTGCCAATAATTATTTTTGATAGACTATACTGATAGTAATTTATTTAAAAATAAATAAACCTCTGATTTTTATTTTTATTTGAATATTGTTTTAAAAAATTAAGACTCAAATTGATATCCAAAGTTGATGGTTCATAGAACTTTATTTTGTTATCTACCCATCTGACAAAGGGCTAATATCCAGAATCTACAAAGAACTAAAACAGATTTACAATAAAAAAAAAAACCCATTGAAAGTGGGCAAAAGAAATGAACAGACACGTTTTAAAAGAAGACATATATGAGGCCAACAAACATATGAAAAAATGCTCATCATCACTGGTAATTAGAGAAACGCAAATCAAAACCATGTTGAGATACCATCTCACACCAGTTACAATGGCGATCATTAAAAAATCTGGAGACAACAGATGCTGGAGAGGATGTAGAGAAATAGGAACACTTTTACACTGTTGGTGGGAGTGTAAATTAGTTCTACTGTTGTAGAAGACAGTGTGGCGATTCCACAAGGACCTAGAAATAGAAATATCATTTGACCCAGCAATCCCATTACTGGGTATATACCCAAAGGATTATAAATCATTCTGTTATAAAGACACATGCACATGCAGATTCATAGTGGCACTGTTTACAATAGCAAAGACCTGGAACCAACCCAAATGCCCATAGATGATAGCCTATAGAAGGAAAATGTGGCACATATACACCATGGAATACTATGCAACCATAAAAAATGATGAGTTCATGTCCTTTGCAGGGACATGAATGAAGCTGGAAACCATCATTCTCAGCAAACAGACAAGAACAGAAAATAAAACACCGCATGTTCTCGCTCATAGGTGGGTGTTGAACAATGAGAACACATAGACACAGGGAGGGAGCATTACACACAGGGGTCTGTTGTGGGGGAATCGGAGAGGAACAGTGGGGGGTAAGGAGATTGGGGAGGGATAACATAGGGAAAAATGCCAGATGTAGGTGACAGGGAGATGAGGCAGCAAACCACATTGCCATGTGTGTACCTGTACAACAATCCTGCATGTTCTGCACACGTACCCCAGAACCTAAAGTGCAATTATATATGTATATATAAACCCGCTAAAATATGTTTTGTAGATAAAATTTGAATGAACTCCTTTATTTCATTTAAAAAGTTTATCTTTTAGTGTCAATAAAAGCTTCTAAAATTCTATATTCTATACCATTTGTAGGAAAAAGTAATGATACTATATAAACAGTATCAGTATCATTTTAAAAGCTACCAATTTTGTAACTATGGCAATATAAGTTACCACAAAGATTAACAAAATTTAGAAATATATCTAAAATGAATAGAAATTTAGTTTACATATTGAACACAAATGAGTATTGTGTTTTTTTTCTTTCCACAAATCTAATTAAATGTAATTGGATCTGTGAAATGAAAGTTTTAGATGTTGAAAATATAGCTTCTGTAAGTACAAAGCTAACCTAATTGTGAAAGCGAGATATTAACTAATGAGTTTCTCCCAAGTTCCGGAGAGCAACTTTCATATCTTAACAATTGAAGAGTCAGGTGAACTAATATACAAATTTTGTTCTTAATAACTAGTTACTTATCTAAAATCTCCTCAGCCAGTTATTCAATTCCTGGAATTATTCCTACTGGTAACTGTCTTGTTTCATTGAATTAAATTGAACTCTTTCTCAAAGGAGTTTGGAAATTTGCTCTGAGATTCTATATGGAGATTGAGGAAGTATAATTATTCGTCTCTCTGTACATATTTCAATCCAAAATACACTGGCATAAACCTTGTGCCCAGCACTGTGCAGATATTGGAACTATCAGAAGTAAAGATGACAAGGTACTTTGACCTGAACATGGTGATTGAAGAAAGAAATTTATCTCCCTCAAAAAGTAATTGAAAAAAATCTTCTAGCATGTAAACCTTTCTGAGTGAAACAAATCAAATAATGGTGACTTAGTGACACACATACAATCCTTTTTACTTTTCAAATCTGCTCCAGTGACACACTGGTTTTCAGACTACTGGAAATAGAAAACAAAACCTTTTTTAAAAGCCTTGGTTATTTTGGGGCCATTTATACATAAACATATTTTCAATGTAATTGAATGAGTCAAGGGGAAGGAGGAGAATTGCAAGAGGAAAATAATTTATTTTATAAATCTGCTGTGTCCCATGAGTTATGTATCATTTGTATATTCTTCTCAAAAAGTCATTTGAAATAACAAGTATTACCTCATTTTACTTATCAGAAACCTGTAGCATTAGAGATTAAATAACTTTACCAAAGTGATTCAACTAATATATGAAAAAAACAAGACTTGAGACTACATGTGTCTGTTCCAAAGCCCATCTGAGGTAGACCTGCTTTGCTGAGCTGCTCTGCCCATGAGGTAGTCCTGCTTTGCCTATGGAGCAGTCACTTTGCTGTATATGGCTATTCTAGGCTCCTCTGCCTATGGATTAGCTCTACTCTGTCTATGGAGTAGTCATTTTGCTATACACTATTGCTCTGATAAATTTGCTTTCTTTCATGGTCTGCTTACTTGTGAATTCTTTCCTTAGTAAAGCCTAGAACCCTCCTGTGCTAAGCCATTTTGGGGGCACCCCTGCACCACATCCTCTTGTCACCACACTATGTTCTCTTCTACATAACAATTAATTGAAAAACAGAAGCAATCAATAAGCCCACCAGTTTGGTTGTTAGGATCTACTGAAGTGATACACATACTGTATATAGTTTTTTGAAAGGCAATATTTACACAATGTAATTTAAAAGTTACTGTGGAAATAAATGTAGGCCACACAAATGAGAATAGATTCTTTATTCAGAGCCTATTATAGCATGGGGATAGCATTATTATTTGCATTTGTTGGAGACTGCAAGGCAGTCAGAGGAATGGGAATGTACAATAGTGAAAAAATTAGAAGGCTTCAGGTATAGTATGATTGAAGGTTATTGAAATGGGCACGCTGGAAGCAGGCTCACTAAGGTGGGGAATCCTATGTGATAGGTTTGAGGAGCATATTTGGCTTTGTCTGCTTGGTTCTGAGTTAGAAGCTGGTAGTCATTGACCAAGCCCTGACCATTCTGCAGAAATGGTAGTTTGGCTTCCTGGGCTGGTTGCTGCAGAAACCGTGGGTCAGAGATCTATTGTCATATATGCTCTGGCCATTGTTCATTTGTTAAGCAATTTCTCAGAATTAATGACTTAAAAATATTATTTCTTAGACTTCAAAAACAGGTATTTAATGCTATGATTATACTCTGTAGTTCTAACAGCATGCACAATGGGATACATTTCTTGCTGTATTTTCTCACTCGATTTATTGTCCCATGCTTATGTCAGACTTTCTAATCTTTCCTCTCTTTTCAGATTTTTAGCTCCTAGTTTTCTACCAGCATCACTTAATTGGTAACCCCATGCCTATTTTTTTTTCTGAGAAAAAGAGATGCAATTAGAAAACATTTGAAATTTGCTGACACTTTCTCTACTCACCTGCCTGCAAATGTGGCTATGCAATTCTCTTACTCTGCATGAATTGTCCCTGCTCACATCCAAGGCCAACCCTGGCACCTACTCAAGGGCTTCTCTCCACCAACTCTCCTCCTTCCTCCTATGCGATTTTCCATCTCTACTGTATCATTCTCAGCAGCATATTTAGTTATTTTACCTAAAACAGTCCTCTTTAGACATTACATTCCTCTTTAGTAGCCCCACTTCTAAGCTCCTTATTACAGCAAAATTCCATAAAAAATATTTTTCTTCCTGTTTCTAAAACCTTACCATCCACACTGTCATGAATCTACTCTATTTGATTTTTACTAATAAGCCCTCATTTTTGAGATCACATGGTGAAAAAGACACTGTATTTTTGACATATAGATTGATGAGATGGTATTTATATTCTTAGTTCTTTCAGAATGGAAGCAGGAAAAAATAGAGAGACAGATGCATTAAAAAATCAGACTCATGTGAAGATTTTCTCTCTCCATTCATTAATTAGTGAATTCTGATTTTTATTTAAGTATGTATTTATACTCTAAAAACATGTATCAGGGAGACTATTTTGAACAAGGTATACCTTTCGGAAATCTTGAAAGAGTGTGGAGTTTAATTTTTTAAATGTACTTTCTCTGAAATATGAGGAACATTTCTGACAAGTTTTCAAGGTGGAAAGCACTAGAGTATGAGATAAAGTGTAGAGAAGGTAACTACTATATTCCCTGGGGCTTAACATCTTACTATGATTCATTTTCCATATAAATGGGCTTTAAAAGATTAAGATCCAGAAGGTAATTGTTATTCATTCAAACATCATAATAATTTTATGTGTTGAATTCCCTAATAATACTGTCCTCCAACTATTTACTGCCTTTTAAAATATGTATATTTAAAATAACTGGAGTGTTCTTCAATTAAAAGTGGATTATTGGGGTAGCTGACTGATACAATGTTGTATACAAAAATCAAAAGGGTTACTTCTACTTTTCCTGGCTCTGGGTTTGGTACTTTGATACTCCACCTGAATGGACAACATTAGGAATTGAGGAAAATGTGGTCAGGCTTTCACTAAGAACACATTTTTTTTTAATTAGTAGACATCATTATTTATAGCAATTTTAGTTTACAGATTTTTTTTTTTTTTTTTTTTTTTTTTTTTGAGACGGAGTTTG